>JAFFST010053383.1:32879-61991 GCA_022414735.1 Noturus placidus
CTTCACAAAAAATCACAGTTTTATATCTTTATGTTTGAGGCCTGAAATGTGGCAAAAGGTCGAACAGTTCAAGGGGGCCGAATACTTTCGCAAGGCACTATATTTATTAACATGCCGTCATTTGAAAAATAAGTACACCTCTGGAAATTGTTGGCTTTTTTTTTTGGTGTTATCATGCTAAGGTCTAAAGAGTTTTGTAAGGCCTTCAGAAAGGTCTTGGATGTCTGTGAGTCTCACAAGGGATTTGAAAGGATCTCCAAATTATTTGAAACACATCATTCCACTGTAAGGAAAATCATCTACAAAAGAGCTCAAGAGCAAAAAATTTCATCATCTGCTAGTAAGTCTCGCAGCTGTTGGTGTCAAAGTGCATGCTTTGCACAAATTTGACCTGCATGGGAGGCAAGCCAGGAAAAAGCCTTTGCAGGACTACAGTTTGCCAGTGAGCATAAAGGGAAAGATGAGGCCTTTTGGAATAATGTGCTTTGGACATTGGAATCAAAATTAGAGATGTTTGGCCACAGAAACAGCAGACATGTTTGGCCCAGACCAAAAGCTTTTCAGGAGATGTATGGCACCTCATACCAACTGTGAAGCACGGTGGTGGAAATGTTATGGTTTGGGGTTGCTTCACTGCCTCAGGGACTGGACAGCTTGCATTCATTAATTCAGTTTTGATTTCTGCATCATATCAAAGAGTGCTTGAAGATATTGTAAAGCCATCTGTCTAAAGGTTGAAGTTGAACCGAAGGTGGACCTTTCACCAGGATAATAAGCACACTAACTAATCCACCAAGGAATGGCTCAAAAAGAAGCAATGGAGTGTTATGGAATGGCCTCGTCAAAGCCTGGCTTTGAATCCCTTTGAAATGTTATGGGGGGATTTGAAATGGGGAAATGGACAGAACATGCGAGAAAACCCTCAATTATCTTGTAACTGAAAGAATATTTCATAAAAGAGTGGTCAAAATTTCCAGCAGGCCTGGTGGATAATTATGCAAAACACCTACAAGAAGTTATTTCTGCTAATAGAATATCACATCTATTGATATTTCTGTTGAATAAATTATTGAAAAAGCTAATTTTCACTCTGGGTTTGTTCAAGTATATGAATTTTAATAATAGGCACTTTTTTCAAAGAGGATCAAACATTTCCTTGTCCAAATATGTAAAAAAAAATAAATAAATAAATAAATAAATAAAATCAAGGCCTACAATTTCTACGGAGTGTACTTATTTTTTCATATGACTGTATGCACGCTGCAAGCACTGGGTCAGTGGTGGGTTGGGTTTCCCAACATCTGCATGTGAGTCATTGCTTCTCAGCTCAGGTGCCTGGAATATCATGTTATCAGTGTTGGGAATAGTGTGACCAGTTAATCCCAAATGATATGACCACTCTTATTCAGGGCGTCAGATCTGGGATGCAATATTCCCTGGAAGAATAGTTAAAAAAAATTATTAATTTAAAAAAAAAAAAAAGCCAACAAGTTGTTCTTACTTGAGATTCCACACACAGGCTGTGGATCAGAAAGAGTGCACATGAACCCAACACAAACAAAACTGTGGCTGAGGAGTGTGCCACACACCGTGCGCATTAAGTGCTGGCTGTTGCAATGTTCAGTGTGCCGACTCGGCCTTCCCTGTGGTCGGAACAAGCGGGCTGCATCCTGTCCTTGATGGAAATTCAAAGATATATCTCCATACTCTCTGTACAGCTCTACGGCTGGACACAGAGACTGTTTTTATGGAACATTGGAGATAATTATGAAAAGGTGCCATAAACCCATACAGAGAATACAGTATATACTGTCAACAATCTGGGAGTGTCTGAACACCACCATTCTACAAATTCCCATTGCCAAGATTTTCTACTACAGTTGCAATCAAACTTTTTCAACCCCCATTGCAAATCAGGTTTATTGTCAACATTTACAGACTTTCAGCTGTTTGCAATGAACAAATCAAACAAACGCAATTGAAATAGTTCAACGCAACAAATGCTTTAAGTGGTTTCCTCAAATTCAACTGAAAATCAACTTCTAATGATTTCTCCAGTCTCAAAATTATTCAACCCCTTCATGGCAAGCATCTTTAGTTCTTAGTAGAGCACACTTTTGCTCAAATGAGATGCATAGCTTCTGGCAGCGTTCCTGGGGAATCTTAGCCCATTCCTTAGTACACGCCGAACTGAAAACTCAGTGTCTGCTGTCACCGAGTCTTGCTGCAGGTCTTTTTTTAGTCATTTGAGGGTTTTTTCACAACCTTGCAGCCATTGATAGCTTCCTTTTTTGCCCCATCCAAGTATTTCATACATTTTCTGTCTCTAGCCAGTTCAGGTATTTCATGTCTTCCAGCTAATGTAATGAAGCCCTTGGTAAGTTGCACCAGGTGTGCTCGAGACAACACCTGTTTTGTATATTTGTGCTGTTGTAAGGGATTCTATTCAGGGGGTTGAATAATTTTGAAACTGGAGAAATCATAAGTTGCATTTTCAGTTGAATTTGGGGAAACTACTTGAAGCATTTGTTGTGTTGAACTGTTTCAATTTATTTTGTTTGATTTGTTCATTGCAAACAGCTGAAAGTCTGTAAATATTGACAATAAACCTGATTTATAATGGGGGTTGAATCATTTTGATTGTAACTGTATGCATGTTTTCCATGTATGACAGAAAGCATGTCATCCATCATTCTTTTACGTAGTTGTTCTGCTTTGCTCATTTGTAATACTGTTTATATTTATGCGGGTGAAAATGTTTCACAGGTTCTCATATGAGCAGGCTCGGCTGGAGAAGCCACTGGTCCTCCAAGCTGTTAATTTTCATTGTGGTCTTCTGCATGTTCCTCATGTTGTGTTTTTGATCACACAGGAGTCCATGAAAAATTTTACAACCGATGACACCCACAGCAAAGGCTGTGTTTTTTCACCAAACAGAACAGTCTTTGGCCTTCGTACAGAAACAGGAGGTAAAGATGGATCCAAAGATAATTCTTCTGAAGACAATTATAAAACGGCTCACAAATCATGGCAAAAAGCAAAGTTATAGCACTTTAGTTTTCCAGCATTCCAGCACACTAAATTATTACCCAAATAGTGGTCATGTTGTTTTCATGCTGGCCTTAAGAGTTAGCCTTACTTTGTCTAAAATGAGTAGTGTATTTATCCATCTGCTACAATGTATTATTACTATAGAATCAACATTTACAGCTAAAACGTCATGCTTGTTTGATCTTTGTAGAAAATTAAGCAGGCTTTCTCATTCAAACTTATTAAGTGTCATAATGTGTCAGTTATTGAAATGGATTTCTGGATGAGGATGCTCTTAAATTTTAAATTAGGAAGAATTTTGTCCAACATTAGCTAACTACCTTTGCTTATGGATTGCTGGCTTTCTGTCGGCATGTGACTCATGTCTTCTCATTTACAATTAGTTAGATAGAGCTCCCTCCACTAAAATTGGCACCCTTGGTAAATATGAGCAAAGAAGGCTGTAAAAATTGCCTTGATTCTTCAAATTTTGAGGTTCATGCTGGTAGGCTGTTCAGGGAACTGGGATGGCCATGGCAGGGCCTTGATTTTGTGGGCAGTAAACCATTTGTGTTGATTTGTATGTATGTTTTGGATCATTGTCCTGCTGAAGATCCAACCACGGCCCATTTTAATCTTTCTGGCAGAGGCAGTAACGTTTTCATTTTATATCTGTCCTCAGGCAGATAAACAGTCCCAAAACACCACCATATTTAACCGTGGGCATGAGGTACTTTTCTATATGGCTACCTCTCTGTGTGCACCAAAACCACCTCTGGCGTCTATTTTGTCTATTTAGCTCTATTTTGGTTTCATTTGACCATAGAACCCGATCCCATTTGAAGTTCCAGTAGTGTCTAGAAAACTGAAGACACTTGAGTTTGTTTTTGATGCAAGTAGAAGCTTTTTTCTTGAAACTATTCAAAACAACTTGTGGTGATGTAGGTGTCTTTGGATTGTAGTTTTGGAGACGTTCTGACCACAAGATGCAACTAATTTCTGCAATTCTCCAGCTGTTATCCTTAGAGATTTTTTTAGCCAATCGAACTACCCTCTTCACAGTACATTGAGATAATATAGAGACATGTCTTCTTCCAGGTTGATTCGTAACCTTTACAGTTGACTGGAACTTATTAATTATTTCCCTGATGGTGGAAATGAATGGTGGAAATTTCCAATGCTTGTGCTATTTTCTTATAGCCACTTCCCATTTTGTGAAGCTCAACAACCTTTTGCTGCACACCACAGTTATATTTTTTGCTCTCACCTATTCTTATGAATGACTAAAGGAATTTGGCCTATGTGTTACCTCCTATTTATACCCCTGTGAAACAGGAGATCATGGTTGAACAATTTCCTGTTCCTAGACACCCAAGTGTACTGAAACAATTTAAATATCAATGGGCATATACTTCAAATATATTTTTCTCAAATGAATTCCAATAATTTTTGCAATTGTTTGATATCCATGAGAGCAGAGTATTATTGTGAATTATTTCAACAAAATATCAAAAGGTTAATCGATGAGGGAGATTTTTCACAGCCTTCTTTGCTCATATTTACCAGGGGTGCAAATATCTTTGAAGGGCACTGTAGTATGCTGGTGAACTCCAGCTTAGTCATCCTAACACTATGTGTTCAAAACTAAATCTCATTCACCGTGACTGAAAGCGATCACTGGTTTTATTTTACTCATAATGAAATATTAAATTCATTCATTCCATCTTCAGTAAATGCTTCATCCTGTTCCGGTGGAGTAGATCCAGAGCCAATTCTGGGAACACTTGGCATAGTGCCGGATAATTCGCCCATGGTGGGACACCAATCCATCAGACCATTGCACCATGCATACATGCTTTTACACACTCATTCACACCTAGGGGCAATTTATCATAGCCAGTCTGCCCATCTGCATGTTGTTGGGAAGTGGAAAGAACCTGGACGAAACCCATGATTGAAACTTCATGACTGAAGCGGGAATTGGAGAGCTGCCAATTCTACCCTCTGTTCAGTTGTGGTGCCCTGACATATGAAGTGCTGTAAACAGCAGTCCAGCAGGACAGAAGCAAAGGAACAGTAAAATTATTACATTTTAAAATATATTAATAATAACAAGCCCTGCGATGGATTGGCACCCTGTCCAGGGTGTACCCCGCCTTGTGCCCGATGCTTCCTAGGATAGGCTCCAGGTTCCCGGTGACCATGATAAAGGAGTAAGCGGTAGAGGATGGATGGATGGATTAATAATAACAATATCAAAATTATACTCATACGCTTGTAATGTTCTAACTCTAAAATGTGTGTTTAAAGAAAATTTACTTTACAGTTACGTGAAACATGAGAGAGACAGAAATTCTGGTAATAAGTTAATACCATTACTGTTATAATACTTTTAATACTATTAAATATTAATAATAAGTAATACTTTTTTAAAACGAATAAGTTTTGCCAGCTTAGCTGCGATGGATTGGCAGGGTGTACCCCGCCTTGTGCCCTATGCGTGGGATATGCTCCAGGTTCCCCGCGACCCATTAGGATAAGCAGTATAACTGCTTATCCTTGCCAGCTTAGCTATTTCAGAATTGCATATAATGCTTTTGTGATTATATAGTGATATACTACAATATAACACCATGTCTGCCAAGCACACTTCTGCCAAACCCTACTTAATCTCAGTTAAATTCATGTCCACTGTTCCAGACAAACAATATCCTATTGATTTCAACCAAATTGCATGGTGATTTACTTATTACCCTCTTTGAATCATTAAAGAAGTTGCAAAACTGCTAGATCAACGTATGCAATCACTGTATAAAAGCTGTATTGTTTTCGGTTTGATGCTGCCCAGAGTCATACCAAATACCAGAACACTTGTGAATGCCATCGAAGGGAACATGGAGTGCAGAAAATAACAGGAGCAGAACAAAACCCTGAGATCACCGCAGTTAATTACTATGATGAGTCAAATAAATAAAATTATAACAAATGTTCAAACATGATAAGATAGTTATGTCACAAATAGTTTTGCTTTTGTACGATTTCTTTGACACGTGTCAGGACACGAGACTCATGTGACGGTTTCCAAAAGCAGGCCTTAAAATGTCCTGATGTCAGCAGCATTTTAGTGACTACTCTACAAGTTCCTGTTTACCAGAGAAAGAGACAAGAGGTGAAGAAAAGGCGAAGAAAGTATAAAAATTATGTGTGTGTGTTTGTGTGTTTGGATAAGCAGCCACTACAATTTTCCCATTACTGTTTTGTTCCTAGTGATTTTAATAGCACTATAGGGGCCGAGTGTGGAGACCCAGGAAAAAGGCCAAGGCCATAGTGTTACTGTGGTGAAGTATGAGGTTTTTGGGGTCATCAAGGGTCAGACAGTCAATGGAATATTGCAAGAATAAAATAAATCACCAGGCTCACCAGAAGCGTCTAATGTGAAACACTTAGGGGAAAGTGGTGAGAATGTCTGGAAAATTGAGAGAAAAAAGCACTGGTGAAAGAAGGAGAAAAGAGAGGGGCAGCTGCTAAGCGTTAGTCTGTAATGAGACTGTCTCTCGTCCACCTCTCCCTCCATTGCAGAATGGAAAAAAACAGCTTTTAATCTTCATCTAGGGGAAGCCCCCTTGTCTTTCCGTGCAGTTTTCGCATATGACTACAAGTTTGTGCATGTGCCGCATGCCATTTTTCATCTTTGCATATGTACACCCCTTAATTAGGTGTTGATTGTAGATTTAGTGGCTTTTCTGTATGCATCAAAGATGCCCTCTTTTTTCTGGTGTGTGAATTAGAAGGTTTTGAATTCTTTTTATCTGTTCTGCCATGTTAAATGAAAGTTAGATGGAAACTTGGATGAAGAAATAGCATACTTGAGTGACTGTCATTAAAAATGACTGATGGGGTGTTGTAGGACTGAGTGCAGAGAGCTTCAGTAATCGTGGTCTGGTGTGTATTTGTGTCAAAGTCTGGGTATTGAGCTACCTTCGGAATTCCTAGGATCTAATTCCCTAAATGAATTATTTCATAAATACACAGGTTACTATAATAATACAAACATGGAAATTATTGAAGCTGTTCCCCTGTGGCATGTAAGGTGAATTAATATATTTCAACTTTAACTGTATTATCTATAAATCAAATTTAATGCCTCTGATGTTGGAGATTCAGTATGATGTTAGTTTAACCTGAATTATTAGGTTTCAGGTACTCCCTTTACAACACCAAAAGATATGTATTGCCTGAAAATCCTTCTCTATTATATTATACAAGGTGTGTTTCTTTGGGAAATATGCTCAGATTAATACAAGAGTCTTTATCCAATATTTATTATTCAGCCAACAGGGGGTTGTGTTTGTATTTCCCTCTTTTAGACATACTGCTGTCATCCTGTTTTAATGTCTGGGTCACAATGATGCAGAAAACAATTCCTCTGGCTGGGCCTAATAGTGACACAAAGGAAAACTATAAAAATTCCTGACAATGTTTTACTAACAGGTATTATGACCAGGACCCCTGCTGCTGAGGCTGGATCATCGGAAGCAGGTCTAAGCAACTTCCAGATTTCGTCTCCCTGCACAAGATTATTAGATTTCATTCAGTTCAGTAACCAAATTCACAACGTTTCAACTCTTCACCCTCACAGAGGTATGCTAGGCATTTACCTGTTTCAAGCGACGGCACTGCCTTGTAGTCATAGATCATGTTTATTCTTTATCGCCACACGTGAAAATTAGTGGTATTTGGATTCAGTACAGATTTGTGTGTGTACATTTATTTACCTTATCCGAAACAGATTGAAGTTCTCTAAAGTAGTGGCATTAATCTGTGTTTATGGTAGACCCGTGCTGAGTTTTATACGTTGCAATGGGAGTGAGAACCTATTTCTACATTCACATTGGTGTCATGTTCCTCAGAAAATATTGACTTGTCCTTGTTTCAGCTTCTTCATATGTATATATAATATTGCACTGTATGAAGGGCCAAATTCAACTTTCGATCAGAAATTGAACTTCGATCAAAGATTGAACCTTAGGGCTGTTCTGTCCTTTTAGGCACATACAGTATAACCTCTGGGATGTCTATCATCTGCAGTTAATTCAGATGGTGTAAAAGGGTCAAGTTATTTTCTCTTTAGCCTAGAGAATGTGTAAAGTACAATACCTTCATATTTATGTATGTCAGACCATGCAATGGTATCATGTGACCATTGACTTTTTGACCTTGGTAAATTAAACTGAACCTTTTCACTGAGAGCCAATCCCCTCTCTTAAATGAGCAATTCAGCTGCCGTTTTCTTCCATGTAATCTAATTTAAAGTAATTTCTTGAAGTTTAGTCATTGGGTGTGTGGAAGGAAAATATTTGCAGTGATAACAGGTAGACCGACTGTCTAAGCTCATTTTTCAGCTCAGTTATACACGCACGAAGCCAAGATACACACACACCACATGCCCCCAGCCAGACAATAAAAGGCACACACATTTATATATCCTTACAGAAACCTCATGTCATGCATCCACTCATATGAGTTTAACTCCACATAACCACTCAATCAGTAGTTAGACACCACTGTAACTGTTACTTACTGAAGACGCACGCAAACACATAAACCTTCCATGTGCCAAACAATGGTCAAATGGGACATAAGAAGAAAAACAGTCACATAAAGTGCAATTTTGCAGTACTATATTTTCAAAGTTCTGTGACTGTACACTGCTCTCGCATATGTAGAATGGAATGGCAGAAGGAAGGTCAAATAGTTTGCTTTTGAACTGTTGGAATTTTAATCAAATTTCTGTAATGTTACCCAAGTGTCTCTCCCTCCTTGTCTCTCTCAGTGTATTTCCCGTCTCTTTGATTTGCGCTCTTGTGTCAAGCTTGTACTTTATACAACTACCATAAAAATAAAAAATCCGGATTGCATTACCACATGACTGCAAGCATGAGAGTCTTTATCAAACATGGAGATGAGGAGAAAGTAAGCATACTTCATAAGCCTTCATAGTCTAACCATATGACAGGGCTGCTACAGTATTTATTATACAACAATTCAAATAGTGTAGTGAAGATCTGGGTGTGATTACATTACATTGGTGAAGCAGGTGGTCTACAGAGGAGTCATGTGAAAGTTTGATGTGTTTATATACACTCATCAGCTACTTTATTAGCAACTCCATTTGAATACTAGGTAAGACCCCTTTGCTCTCAGAACAACTTCAATTCTTCATGGCATGGCATGGCAAGGTGTTGGGAGCATTTCTTTAAGATTCTAGTCAATGTTGAAATAATTGCATCACATGATTGCATCACATAATTGCTGTAGATTTGTCAGCTGCACATTCATCTAACAAATCACCTGTCCTACCACATCCTTAAAGTGCTCTGGATTCAGATCTGTGACTGATTCATGGAACAAGTTTGAGATGAGTCGCTCCATGTGCATTATCATGAGTTGGGTAAATTGTGGTGACTTACATTTACAGTATTTGGCAGACGCCCTTATTCTGAGTGACTTACATTTATCTCATTTATACAACTGAGCGGTTGAGGATTAAGGGCCCAGGAGTTTGGATTTGAACTTATGACCTCCAATGTCTTAAACACTGAGCTACCACTGCCTTAAATGTCATAAAGAAATGCAGAAGGGCGGCTGTGGCTAAGTCAGTAGAGCGGGTTGTCCACTAATCCACTAATCGTAGGTTCGAATCCCGGCCTGGATGACTCCACATGCCGAAGTGTCCTTGGGCAGGACACTGAACCCTAAGTTGCCCCTGATGGCAAGCTAGCACCTTGCATGGCATCTCTGCTAACGCGTGTGTGTGTGTGTGTGTGAGTCAGTGGATCAATGAGACACAGAGTAAAGCGTTTTGGATAAAAGCGCTATGTAAGTGCGCCATTTAACAATATTCAGATAGACTGTGACATGCAACTGATGCTTGATTCGTATTATGTGAACTGAACTGTTGACACAAGGCAGATTGGGTTCATGGATTCATGGTGTTGATGCCAATTACTGACCCTACCATCTACATGTCACAGCCAAAATTGAGATTCATCAGCCCACGTGACATTTTTTCATCAGCTGTCCAGTTTTAGTTATCATATTCCTGCTAATGCCGACAGGAGTGGAACCCAATGTGGTCTTCTGTTGTTGTAGCCTCTCCATTCTGAGATGATTTTCTGCTCAGTACAGTTGTAAATTGTGGTTATATTTGAGTTACCTTTGCTTCCCTGTCAGTTCGAACCAGTCTGGCCATTTTCCTCTGAGCTTTCTTACCAACAATTTTCCATAGAACTGGATGTACCCAGAGGAAACCAAGCATGGGGAGAACATGCAAACTCTGCACACACAGGGCAGCGGCGGGAATTAAACCCGTGAGGCAAACGTGCTGACCACTAAGCCACCGTGCACCCTTCACAGAAGCTCCCACACAATTGGCTGACTGGATAATTGCATGAATGAGCAGATGTTCCTAATAAAGTGGCCGGTACATGTACATTATCTGTTTGTGACAATGTTAATATTCGTCATATATAGGGTCAGATTATCAGGCAGATGATTCATGGTGGTCTTGAATCTTCTATAATGATCCTGAGGTGTGGGGTGTGCGCATTCCAGTCTTTATCCCTCTGATCTATATAGCATAATAATTATAATGTGGGGGAGGTTCCTCTGCCTCATATAAAAAAAAAAAAAATACTCCATCTAGATTTCATATGCAAAAGATGATAACCAAAGAGCTAAATAGAGGCTATCAGTATTTACCAGAAAGTGTATGTGGAAGGTGGGGGCGTGGTTTAGTGGAACTCTGCAATAGTAGTAGACAATTAACATGGCATACCTGTTGCTTACTATGTGGGATATATTGATAAACTGTTTATCTTTCCTTCCTCTCTTAGTGAGTCGCACCGGAGTTCTCCACGTGTGTGCACGTGTGTGCGCAAGTGAGTGAGACACTGGAAACCAGCCAAATCTCTGTTATTTATGTGTTATGTTGTTTGTTATGGAACGAAAATATGAAAATTGAAAATCTTAGCAAGTGGAAATACCTTGAATTTAGTCAAAAATATCTAGTATTTCCTATTATAAGATTACAGTAAAACAAATAGAAGATTATGAAACCCTTTTCAAGCCATTGTTGTTCTATTGGCAGATAATGCTACTCATTTTAAGCATTTATTGATTAAATTATCTGCCAATACATGTTTGAAATGAGTACTAATGTACAGAAGTAGGTTTTATGATCCTATGTTTGTTTTTGGGTTTTTTGTAATCTTATAATGAGAAATATTGGATAAATTTAACCATATTCAAGATATTTTCACTTGCTAAATGACGTGTTTTGCAGTGCTGAGTTCTTCCACTGATGGATGAACTCTGACACAGTGTGGCACATACATACTAGGTGGAAAATACATACTTGGAAAGATGGCAATCCTGTAAGATGGCAATCCCGTGTTCTCAACCATGGCTTCATCCACATTTTGTTTTGGCTTCTGCAAAATTCATACACAACCAGCACTGTAAGCTCTGCTTAGCTGTCATCTGCTGAGTCGTCATCCGAATTTCTGTAAAGCTGCTTTGTGACCATGTCTATTGTTCAAAGTTTTCAAAATCAAAACACACATGCGGAATTACATTTCATTTTATTGCATGAGAAATTCTGTAAGATACCAGAGAGACTCAGGACTTGTAAGTATAATCCAAAAGTAGGTGTGGTGTTTTGTTCTGGTAAACCTAGTAGTGTGAAAGTGTTGATGACTGAAGGACAAATAGAAATCAATGAAATCTGTTGTTATATCTGGGATCTCTTACATTTTTAAAGGTTATAGGATTTTGTGTGCCAAGCATAATTTGTTCCGTCTTGGTCTTCATCTCGGATACCGTGAGTGTTTGTGTTCAGAGAACTCAGCCCATTGCTCCTGTGCTCTGAAAGTTGGACTAGGGTTAGTAGTCTTGGCCTGCTTCAGCCTATATTCCAGTAAATGTCCATATGACGTCCTCTGGGTTAGAAACTGTGAATATGCACGTGCGGTTCAATGCTATTTCAGATATCACAAGTGTAGTGGAAAGATGTATTAAGATGGTGTGAATTTCTACAAGTATTTGTTCTCTGTCCAGATGTTGACTTTTCTTTAGTAGTGCTGTTGTACTGTTAAGGTCATGATCAGAGCAAATTCTGACTAAGCATGACAAACCCTCATGATAAGATCCCCCATGCAGCCTTCCAGTAAAGTGCTTGCCCTGGGATGAGGAAGTGTAATGAATGCATTAAAAATATATAATAGTTATAGAAGCTTTCCCATAATTCACTTAAAGCTGGGGTCAGTGATCAAGTCACAGTGCAGTCTGACACCATTTCATGCTGCCTTCAAGTATGTTTTTTTTTTTTTTTTTCCATGAAAATAAACCTCTCCTTCCAGAATTCACCATCACTTCAGCTTTTTGATAATGTTTTCAAGACGACTCATGTAAGTGCTTATTACATTAGTCCTGGTTTAGATCTAGTATTGTTTGGCTCTCATCCCAGCTCCAGCACTACCTGATATACTTCCCTGCTCAACCAGTCAGTTACAGTTAGCTCCTCTGTGAGTTCCCGTAAGCCCCCCTGACAGCCCTAACATGAACTGTTTGCACTCTGTGTAAGTGTGTGTATGATGAGTAGAGAGGAGGAATGAGTGGTGTGTGAAATACTGATATATGAGTGAACAGTGGAGCCACCAGGTTAATAGATTGTGTGTGTGCATATGTGTGAGTGTGATTTTGTGTTCATGTGTGAGATATGAGATTAGGAATGAAGACAGGCCATCAATAGAGTGCGGTCGAAGCTGTGTACATGTGTTTGTGTATAGGTTTGTGTCTATGTGCAACATGACATGAGAAGTGGTGAAGATTTATTATCAGTGTGTGTGTCTGTGTTTGTGTGCAGGGGTGAAAGTAACCAAGCCTTTAGCACTGTGTGGTAGACAATGTGGGAGCATGTGTGCGTGTGTGCGTGTGTGTGTAATGAGCAGCAGAGAGGGGCTATTAGCTGTGTGATAGACGGAGTGGGTGGTGTCAGAGCCTTCATTGCACACTTCAGTATATCACTCTAATGATCCTGAAGTGTTACAGTGTGGAGAGTCTCTCAAGCTCACCCTGTCTCCACTTTAAAAGTTCATTCACAAAGCCTCGCCTGCAGCATGACTGCATTTTAAAAGCAACGTACAGATTCATTAAGTGAGGAATGGTTAAGAACCGTGATTATAAGAAGCTTTTATGTATTACACTGGGTGATTTGTTCCCCAGTCTTATTGCTACTGTGTCCAGAAAGTGAGATAGGATCAAAATACTCGATTTGATTGGAGTTTGTTGGCGGGTGATGAGAGGCTGCCCCTTGACACAGAACATAACCTCATGAATTCACACCTGTCAGGCAGATACGTTTGATCTTCTTTGATAAAGTGAACACACACGTGCATGCAGACTCAAAGCACCATCCATTTTTCAGACATCTGAAATCTCTGTGTATCTGCATTTGATGTTTCTATGTTTTCTATGTTTTAATCTGTTTGACATTTTAGATTCCCAAACATTAGATTTCTAGCACAAAATGAAATCTTACAGAAAAATGTTTGTATGTCGTTAAAGGAAGCAGTATATTATGTAAGATACACGAACAAAAAAGATAATGATGGCTGTTGGGTTTTGCTACAGAAATAAGAAGCAAGTGCGACGGTCAAAGTGTCCAGAAGAACCGTGGCTGGTTCTGAAATAAAACTTGCCAGATAATTTCTTTATAAAACCACACAAATTGTAACAGAGACTATTTTTATTTATTTTATTTTTTTTTGTCACACCAAATATTGACTTTTTCATTTACTACTGTTTACTACTCTTTACAGGTTTTTTTTTTCAATGTAGAAACATTTAATTTCATTATTTTGAAGGCATCTTTGTTCCAGAGCATTTGTTTGCACAGTACTGTACATGTTCCAGTCAGAGGCTGACGACATGGACTACCAAAGTTCTATTCACGCCAGAGGTTGACAAGATTGCCTACTGAGACATGTTCCAGTCAGCGGCTGGTGAGACGGCCTACCAAGCTGTGTTCCAGTCAGAGGCCAACGAGACGGCCCACCAAGACATGTTCCAGTCAGAGGCTGGTGAGACGGCCTACCAAGCCGTGTTCCAGTCAGAGGCCGGCGAATCAGCCCACTGAGACTTGTTCCAGTCTGAGGCCGACGAGACGGCTCACCAAGCTCTGCTCACGCCTGACGCTCACGACATGGCCCACCAAACCCTGCTCATGCCTGAGGCCGATGACACCGCCTACCAAGTCCTGTTGATGCCAGAGGCCGACGGGATGGCCTACCAAGTCAAGCTCCTGTCTGAGGCTGAGGTCAAAGCCTCCCAAGACCAGCTCACACCTGAGGCTGACAACATGAACTCTCAAGCCTTGTTCCCCATCACGACCCTTGTGAGCCTGCCCCAGCCTCATGTCTGCTACTCGGCCTCTCAGGAAACCAGCTATACTATGGACAATGCCTGCCGTTGGACCTGAGGTGCTGTGTGGACATTTTGCCCAGTGTTTTAGCCGCTTCTCATGAAGCGCCCTTGGGGTGGGGGGACTCAAGGCTCTACTAGCATATACCTGTATAGGCTAATGGTACTATTACTTGACATAATACAATTTGATCAAATCCAAACACAATAATTATATTAGAAACAAGTCCAGTCAAACTAGTGAATCAACAGTCTGTTGACATTTAGAAAGAAGCCTTTATTTGTCACATAAACATTACAGCACAGTGAAATTATTTTCTTCGCATATTCCAGCATGTTAGGAAGTTAGGGATAGAGCACAGGGTCAGCCATGATCCATCGCCCCTGGACCAGAGAGGGTTAGGCGCCTTGCTCAAGGGCCCATCACTGACCTTCTGAGCCTTTGAGCCATCACTGCCCAGTGTATAGCATCATCAGTTCTAACAAACATGCAAGAACTTAAAACACTAAACATCTTTAAATTGCAAATCCTTCAGGCCTAAAATGCTGTGCCAATCAAGAGTGGAGATATCCGTGCTGTGTTAAAATGAATTTGCACTGTTCATATGCCATTTAGTTCAAAACATGCAAATACAGTATGTGCCAACAAAACTCCATCCTAAATCCTACCCCTTTCTACAACATTGTAACTCTTAGATGGCTATCGTCACCTCAGAAGCAGTTCCCTCAATATAAAACCTAAGGATTTATGCCCTCTACTAAACAGTGTTGCTGTAAGTTTCCTGAACATAGCACATAGAGCTGAGGTTAAAGTTTTGGCTCCTCTTGAGTAATGTCTGATAACTGGAGATAGGAGAAAGTGCAAGTGTTAATGGGCTCACAGTATGTCTGAATGTCCCTGAGGAATCATAACTGAGAACGAATGTGTTTGTGTGGATTTATTATGAGTTTTTAGAAGTGTGTGTGTGTGTGTGTCTCTCTGTCTTCTGGGGGTAGTAATTTTATCACTGATATAGGCAGCTGGGTGTGTGTGTGTGTGTGTGTGTGTGTGTGTGTGTTTAGAACACTTTCCCACAGTGGAGTGATGAATATACTTCAGTGCCGTCAAACTCCCTTGTAATGATTCAGTGTACTGCAAAACCTGCAGTGTCTCAGACTAAACTGTGTTCTACACAAACACACACGCACCCTTCCATTACCTTCCCCACATCACAGTCTCGTCTAGACACCCCACATGTGTTCCCGGGGCTGGGGTGGAGTAGGTGGAACACGTGAGATAGTCTGTGATTGTTAAACCAACTGCACAGCCATGGGAGGAAATGGTGGCAAGTTGTGGGCAAAAAAGACTGAAGTTTTCTGGTATTTCTGGAGACTTGTATGCGATGTGTTCTATATCTCTGTTTGACTCAGTCCTTAAGTCCTTTGTTTGAAAAAGTTGTTACCATATTTGGATGCTACGTTGGCACATAGGGAGGACGTGTAGTTCTTAGCCTTGCTTTGTGTCAGTGCACTGGTAAATCTAAGGTCTACACTCCACACTTTTCTTGATGACTGTCTCTGCAGTGAGTCAGAGGTGAGTCAGCTGTGTGCAGACGCTGTACTAGAGTGTTCCATTCACAAAAAAATGCTGTTTGCTGTTCTGACCCAGGTCTTGGTGAGGATGTTTTATTTTTTGCATTGTGTGTATATTTCTGGGCACTTTTTGGTACCAGATGGATTTCTTGGCACCGTTGGAGATCATACCAACTCTCTCACGGACATTTAGTCTAAGAATTTTGAACAGTAACAGAACAGGGTCACAGCGTTTAAATAGCAGGAACCATCTGCACTCTGGTTAAGAAAACAGATTCAGCTGTCCCAAAGAAGACCATATAACATTACTGTCCATTCACAGCTTATACATTTGCTAAATTAAATACAGGCCCAGACATAAGCCAGTCTCAGTTTAGACTATTGTTTTAGTTTCAGTAAAATCAGATTCCATACATTTTGAGGATTATGTTTGCTTGTCATTACTGTAGCTGTCTTTCCATCCTTGATAACTGCTTACATGCTTATGTGAGTTTTTCTAGAATGATTTTGCTCTTTCTCTCAGTAATTGTGACTTTTCTGTGATTGTGAATTGTCAGTCTCATTGAAAATGGCTTTTAAATTCATTTAGGAATGCCTGGTACATATATGAAAGCATATGTATGATGTTTATGTCAAATGATGAGGTTAATGAATACAGACCAAATGTCCATCTGGCACAGACTGCAGTGAGCTGGCCTTTGGTTTGTATGTCACCATAAATGCATGCATACCTGAACAGCACTCTGAGGACAGTAACTGTCATTTTTTATGAAGTTTTCCTGCCTTCTGCAGTTCCATTTAAAAGGGAAATAAATGCACCCCAAGTGCAAAAACGTTGTGACGCTGTGTAAAACAGAATGCAATGATTTGCAAATCTCATAAACCCAAATGTTATTCACAATAGAACATAGAAAACATATCAAATGTTTAAACTAATTATGTTAATTGCAACAGGTCAGTAACATGATTGGGTATAAAAAGAGTATCTTAGAGAGGCAGAGTCTCTAAGAAGTAAAGATGGGATGGAATCTGGATAGAAGCAGATGTTGCTGTAAAACCTGTATATACCTTTCAGCATTGATGTTGCCTTTCCAGATGTGCAAAGCTGACCATTCCATAAGCACTAATGCACCCCGTACCATCAGAGATGCAGGCTTTTGAACTGAACACTGATAAAAAGCCGGATGGTCCTCTTTAGTCCTCTTTAGTTTAGAGGATGCGGCGTCCATGGTTTCCAAAAAGAATTTAAAATTTTGATTTATCTGACCTCGATTTATCTTTGTCCCAGAGAAGATGGCAGTGTTTCTGGGTCATGTGCACATATGCCTTTTTCATTGCATGATAGAGCTTTAACCAACATTTGATCACGAAGATCACGGGCATGCTGTATTGTTTTTCACCCTTGTCTCTTGCACACAGAGATTTCTCCAGATTCTCAGAAACCTTTGATGATATTATGTACTGTAGATGATGAGATATTCATAGTCGTCCCAATTTTACATTGAAGAACATTATTCTGAAATTGTTCCACAAATCGTAGATGCAGATTTTCACAGATTGGTGAACCTTTGTGAAACTTCTGAAAGCCTCTTTAAGATACTCATTTTCTACCCAATCATGTTACTGACCTGTTACCAATTAACCTCCAGCTGTTTCTTTTTAGTAACACTTACTTTTCAGGCCTTTGGTTGTCCTGTGCCAACTTTTTTGAGACGTGTTGTGGCCATGAAATCTTTTTTCTTAAGATTTCCTCAGTTTAAACGTTTTCTATGTTATATTGTGAATAACATATGGTTTTATAAGATTTACAAATCAGTGCATTCTGTTTTTATTTACATTTTACACAGTGTCCCAATGTTTTTTGAATTGGGGTTATAAATCTCTAATGACTAGGCCTGACCTGAACTTTTCCCTCATCTAAAACTAATTAATTTATAGTGGCCTATAATGTGCTACACGTCATGCATCTGATTAAACTTTACGTATTTGACCATGATTCAGCCTAACCATTTAACAATTACCAAGGAGCAATGTGAACTCATTTAAACTGTTGACCAGTGAGTACTAACTTGTGATTGTACCAGCAGAGGGCTAATTTGAGGGAAAGTCAGAAGAATTTCAGCTATTCCTGAATGAGGTTTCAACTTATAACTAGCGTGCATTCATATCATCATTCTAATAAAACAAGGAAGAAGCTGTAGTTAAAAATATTGCACAGTGTTCTCTGCTGTAATCACAGTGTTGAACTAGCAGAAGTGTGTAATCATGTATTGCTTTTCTCATATAGTAGTTAAAAACTTTGCATAACCGTTTGGAGAAAACAAGGACAAATCTCGCATGATCGTTTTCATACGTATGTAACAAAAGTGACGAATTAGCGTATATTAAGATAATAATAGTTCAGATAGGGTCAGAAAATGTCAGTTCATCAAACAATGTTCCTGACTTAGGTTCCAGATCCACAACTCTCACCAGGATGAAGTAGTTACTGCGTGAATGAATGATAGAATGTTGTACATGCCAACTTTTAATAGTTCCATTTAATGTTGTGGAACATCTGCACATCAAACTAGTTTTCACTTGCATTATAGCAGCTATAAACATTCCCACCCACTTCTTTCTTTCTTTTTTTCACATTAATAAGACCAAAAAATGTTGTTGTATCACAGATAAACCGCATACCGCAATGTCTTCTGTCCTGAAGACTTTCCCAGGGCAGATCTACCTCTGACACAGATTCATTTAGATACACCTGTGCTGACACTAGAGACATCTTCCAGGAATTTTAACTTGGATTCTTCCTGACTTTGAGAATACTCACACAGTATTTGCTTATTCTTCTTGAACTATTTGTTAAATCTCTGCCAGTTGTCATCCACTAACTACTTCAAAACAGGTCTGCAGAAAAATCGGGATATGAAGAAGACCTTGTTGGCTTTTTGCTATTGTGATATGTTTTTTAACAATGTATAAAATTGGAGTGTATTTAATTTTTTATTTTTTTTTGTTACATTTGAACACCATGCGGAATGGAAACTTTTGCGCTCAACTGTACCTTCCTCATGGAAAAGCTTTTTCCTTCTTAATGGAAGTCCTGAACCAGTAATTACATACCAGACAGAGTTGGGCAAAAAATCAATAAAAAAAGTCCTGAAGGCTGAGGAGAAGAATGACTGACAATGTAGGACAAAAACGAACGCAGCGGCCAAGGAAACACGACTGGAAAAAGGTGTTTAGAGACCCTGCTCTGAGTTAAGATGGCTTGAAAAGGCCAAAGCAGTACGGAACGCATTAGACTTCTCCTGGAAGTAATTCACTGTTCTTTTTTTAACAATAAGTAGAAATCTTTAGTCTCAGGCATTTACTGGCCCTAAGACTTTGAAAGTGGTGCTGCTTTGTATTGAATGAATAAAGCAAAGTTCAAATGCAAGCTGGAACAATAAAGGAAAGCATCAGACACGTGATTTCTTTAAAGGGAATTTTCCAAATACACACACACACACACACACAGTCATTATTGTGTGGGTCGTCTTCTAAAGCTTGGTTAAGCATCATGTTGTTACTTGTAGCTGCCTGGGAGGTTCACTTCTTACCATCGATCAGATACAGTACTGTCAATCAAGGAATTCCCTGTAGCATTACATTTTGGATGGTGATATATCTACTGTAAGTGACATGCCTTCTCATTGTGCTTTCTTTTTGTCTATGAAATGGAGGTTTCTCTCATTGCTTTGTGTTCTTGTCTAAAAAAACAAAAATACAAACCCTGCCGTCCATTCTTCACAGCAGGGTTCTTTATTTGAGCTTTTTATTCTCAGCCAAATGTTTATTGACCCTTGATTGCAGACTGCCTGAAAGCATGCTGAGAAGCTATTGATGAGCTTACCAGCCTTGTTGGTTTTTTAGTCTCTGTTTACTGGGCCAAATGTTTTCCTTTCCCACTCCTTTATCTAGCATTATTGACTCATAGATAATCAAATACTACTCACTCGAAATTGTGGAAAGATTTAGAAACACATTTCAAGACCCAAAAGTGTACAGTTTTCTCAGACAATGATTCATCTAGGGTGAGAGAATGCCTAAATATCCCGGGAAACACTCGCAGTGAGTCAACAGGTCTGGGATGGGGAATATTCCTCATGATGTTGTGCATCCCCCATGGTGTTGTAGTGATGTCCTAGCTCCAGATGATCATCCAAGGGTGAAGTGCTATGCAGTGGCTCAGAGGAAAATAACTGTCAGCGTTATTATCGATGTGAAAGTCTCTGAGATGATGAGCACGCGCTCTGGTTTGTTTTTACAAGGCCAAGGAGAGTGTGCGTGAGGCTAAGGCCCTGTTCACACCGGGACAATTTTGGCAGTGTGAAAAACGGGCCGTTTAATGCCCCAGTTGCTGTCAATGAGAGTGTTCACACCCAGGCATAAAACATATGGCATCAATGCGTAAATATATATATATATATATATATTTTTTTTTACGTCAATGGGTTCGTTTTTTGTTTTTTTTTACGCACTGCGTCAAAAACTGCCCGTCCACTGAGATTTGCGATATTGTTCACTTGCCTAGAACCGCTGATGTCACATAAAAGTGCGACTTGATGACGCTCAAGTACAAAACTGTCTTACAGACTAAGAAGAAGCAGAAAAAAAAGACGAAGACGATGCAAGCACCCACTGTTCTAATGAGAGTGTATAAGTGACATACTTGAAATAAAATCCTCACTGCTAATAAATCCTTCTGTCTACACACATAAACACAATATCCTTTTAATAGCTTTAATTCAAATAGCTAAGTGCCTCATTATTGAGTCATGTATTATCATAGGGGTTGTCCATATATTACGTCATCAAATTTTCAGCCGTTTTTAACCCCCCCTCCCCCTCATGTCATCTAACGTCATCAGGCCCTTTACCCCCCTTCCCCCCCCATGATGATGTCATCATCTTATATGTACACTTTTACTTTTTTACTTTAAAGGGGGTCTGGGGCTGCCATGTGTGGTCGGGAATTATCTCCTAATATTTTGTACTTTGTTACAATACCACAGAAATACTGACATCACACGTACATCCTGTGGCGTATAATGTGTATAATACGCCACAGGATGTGTGTGTGACGTCAGTATTTCTGTTTGTTTGTTATTTTGGCAATTTGCAAATATTTCAGTAAGTAAATAAGTAAATGATGAACGTGACAGTGGTGACACTAAACACAGGGAAGATGCAAATACATTGATGATGTAATCACGTCCGTGACCACCCATCAGACGTCATCATACCCTTCACCCCCCCCCTTGATGACGTAATATATGGACGACCCCATATTGTCCAGAAAAAATACTATTCATATTCAACACTTCATCAGTTTGTAGGAATTTTTTTGCCGTATTATACCCACCCACTCACAAATAAAATAGATTTTTTTAAAAAATTCAATAATTTGAGTATGTGAATGCTACTGCTGTGATTTTGATACAATTCAAATCATTACTTATTTTAAAAAGTATATTGTTAAAATGAGATCTTTTGAGGATTTAGCTTTAAAGAAGTATTTGTTGCAGTAACCAAATCACCAAATATCTTACATTTCACAAAAGTGCATAGTGCTTTAGCAAGTTCGCAAAAACTGTGTGAATGGCTTAAAGACATAAATATTGGCTCTCTTCTTCGTCTCAGTGATAAGTGGGTTTCAGAAATGGAAAGTTGTGCAGCGCCACCTTGTGTACCGGGGTATTTCTGCTTTTTAATAAGCGCCATCTACTGTCAGTGCACTTTCATTCAGGGCGTCATGGTGAACACAAAAAAACACTGTGAAAATCATTCTGGCGTGAACAGGGCTTAAGACTCTGGGGGGATGTGTGTAAGAAGGGATTGGAGACAGAGAGGTCAGAGCAGCCATGTCAGTGTTTGTTTTGACTGTGATTGATTAAAAGTTTCAGGATATATTGTTTTTGTTTTCAGCTCTTTCTCTCTTTCTTTCTACGTTTAACTTTTTGTTGGATCTACATGCACAGACTTGTAATCCATTCACAGTATGCTAGTATTTTGCTTGAGATTTATGATCCAGTTTATTCCTAATGGTTGAATGAATTGAGACTATACTGTATAAAGCGGTCGTTGTAAAAGTCAAAGTTTTGTCAAAATACAATCCTTCCTTCTTTTCCTTTTTTTTTTAAAATTTTTTTGTATTTATTTATTTATTTCACTTTACAGCAGAACCACATGTGCTGTTAATTTCTTTAAAGGTCAAGGTTTCAATTTAGCTTGATGGATTCTTGGGATAAAATAGCACAGAGCTAATGTGCTGTCTGTTTTATTCAAGAATATATTATCTCTATAATTTGTGGAAAATAAATTTAGCTTTTGAACTGGTAAATTTAGTTTGACCTCAAAATTAATACAAATAGCAAAGTGACATAAGGATGCAGGATAAATGTGACATTGGAACAAAGAACAGATACAATACTGTACTTAGAAGTCGGATTTAAAGAACGGAACCTGAGGCCACCCGTGTCCTTGTGACTGACTGCTGTAGAGACCTGTTGACTTGCGCCTAGTGAGAGCCAGAGTAAGCTGTTTAGATTTAACCTAACCTTAACCCTTAGCCTGGCATTGTTTGGCCACAACACAGCTGTTTTACAGCATGGGACTTTCTTTGCACTGTAACAGCCAGACTTTTGTTTACTCTCAAACACTTCCCTTCACAGCCTTTCTGGTGGCTGGGGTGAACTTAAGGGCAAGGGCCTAATGCAAGAGTTTAAGCACAGATGTCCAAACAGATTAATGGCAATAATACCCAGAACTTCTACTTCTTTAAGCAGTGTAATTGATGATTCCACGTTGTAAAGTACATTGTGTGTGTGTGTGTGTGTGTGTGAGAGAGAGAGAGAGAAAGAGAGAGAGAGAGAGAGAGAGAGAGAACACTTGTACATAAAGAAATAAAAAAGTAGTTTTTAAAAAAAAGTTTTCTAGTACCTTCTCTCAATCAGTTTTATAGCGTATTATAAAATCTGTTAAAATCAAGAAAGCAGCACTACAAGTAAATATATAATATATAACCGACTAGATAACATATACTACTGCAGTCACACTGTTCATAATTCTTCCCGAACCTTGACCGCGGTTTTGTAATCAGTATTTATGGTAATGTGAGGAACTAATCCTGGAATGAGTAATCAGTAAATCACTATGGTGAAGAGAAGATTCCAAACAGCTGCTTCTGAAACAGGATGATCTTCATGTACTCGTTATCGAGAAGACACACAAGGTTCCATGTCATATTCAGTTCTCTCCCAGATATGAGGTACTGCCTGAAGGCTGTGGATGTACTGTATATAATAAGCGGTCTTATTATACAGTTAAGATTCTCTTACAATAATCCGACAATGCCTTATTGCTCCTATTAGTGACTTTGTAGACGTTTAATGTTTCAGGGTCATTAGTGGCTTTCACAATTGCTATTGCTCAACAAAATGGGATATTGTTCCAAAATGTCTGTCTTTTGGGCAGCAGCTGCCAGTAAGTGATCTAACATCAACAGTTTTAACCTCAGGACTAAGAAATTGTCATTTCAGGATTTGCGATTATATATGAAAGCATAATTGTGACAAAATCATTTGTGAACACACTGATTACGGATTGTTGGTTTTAACTTCTTAGACTCCAAGGACATGTTGGTAGGTCCAGACTTGCATTCTTCATTCTTGTAACCATGTAGTTTTACTGTTAGTTTCTAAGGGAATCTATAGTAAGATTAGATCAGCTGTTAAGGTTCTGATCCAAATCCCAGGACTGACACTACTGAAACCCACTTTTCAGTATTAGAAAAGACCCTTACTACTCTGTGTTATGCTTGAGTTGTTTCCTTGTTGTTTTGGGTAAAAGTTTCAGAAAAAAAGGAATAAGTGTAAATGGCTATTTGATCTCAATTAGCTATCAGTATTATACAGGCGATATAACAAAAATATATCATCACAGTATTTCAGGATATTCACATGTATCACTGTGTTTAGGTTTCCTAACAAACTGCCATCAAAAGTAATGTTGTGTTTAAAAATAAACCTTCGAAAAAATGTTTTTGAACATACTTTTATTTATTGCCTAAAAACATATTAGCTGTATTTAAATGTAAAAAAAAAAAAAAAGAATTGAAATAAATTTTTAGGGAGGAGGGGTGTATTTTACAATTTTTAAGAATCCAGCAGTAGAATATTTGATCAAATCAGCTGCTTGTTCTTAAAAACATTTAAAATTCTAAAAATAACATAATACCCACAATGTCTCAGAAAAAAATGTATTGCCACATAATTTATTATGACAATTTTATATTGTCATAATCACCCAGGTCTAATCAGTATATTAATCAGTTCAATCCTCTTTGCCTGTTCGCTGTGTTCCTCCTGAATCAGTGGTAATGAATCGGTGGTAATAGCTAACATAATAATGTAGCACATGATGTACAGTGGGGGAAAAAAGTATTTGATCCCCTGCTGATTTTGTACGTTTGCCCACTGACAAAGAAATGATCAGTCTATAATTTTAATGGTAGGTTTATTGGAACAGTGAGAGACAGAATAACAACAAGAAAATCCAGAAAAACACATGTCAAAAATGTTATAAATTGATTTGCATTACCACTTACCACTCAGGTCCATAAAGGACAAAAATGTCCATGTCATAAAACTGTCATAAAATATTATATATTCGTATTTTTGTTTCCATTTTCATTCAATTCCATTTTTTACCAGCATCAGTTCTGATTAATATTACCAAACATTCATTCATTTTCAGAATTTTAACGCTTTAAATGCCAGTTTATTTACAGAATGCAAAACTCTTCAAAGCTCAGTAACCTTCTTTGACTCATATACATGGGGAAGGATTTGTGATTTCCAGAACAATATCATTTCTTTCTGTTCACACATACATAAAATTTTCAGTACACACATACAAATCACAACTCTGATATCCATACACACACACACACGCGCACACACACACATACACACACACACACACACACACACAATTATAGCTGCATCATTTATTCAGTTGGTCTGCCGTTCTCTATAACATAGCAGAATCAGAAAAAAGGAAAAGCATGTATTTTCCCCAGAGGATAAACCTGAGAAAATACTACACATTTCAGAATACAAAAAAATGCAATGTTTTGAAACCTTGTCAACAAAATAAAAAGCACAGAATGAATTAGCATAGAATGAATGATTTTATTCTTAAATATCACGGGGATTAAATATTGCAGTTTGAATGGGTTTCAATGGGGAAATTTTTGTGATTTAAGGTCCTGAGTGTAAATATTTAGTGTACCTAGTTTTAAATAGACTGATGAAAGCAAATGAGGGTGAAATATTAAAATTCTGTCACGGCTCCGTGACGGCCGAGAATGAGGCTGGACGCAATTGCAGTGTGAACAGTTCTTTATTTACATGAAAGGCAAGGCAGTAAATCCCAAACGTATGCCAACAGAGTAATCCTTAAACAGGCGAAGGTCAGGCGATGAGCAAGAAGCGTAAACTGGGCTAGGCAGAAGACGAGGTCATTGTCACGGAAAACAGGGTCGGTACACTACTCAGGAAACGGGATATAAACGAAAGCTAAATGCTAACGGCTATGGCAAAGATATACTCAGACGAAGGCTCTAGACGGGTTAGAGGAGACATTACAACATACACGTAAACAAAAGTCCACGTGTTAGGAACTGTCAGTGAAGTCCGTTACGGAGACGAGCAGATGCAGTGCGCATGCGCACTGCTTCCGGGGAGATCCATGACAATTCTAATAATAATAATACACACCTTTTGCAAAATATATGCTGTTTGCATTAACACAGACAAAATGATGAAACAAAAAACAACCCTTTTCATGTCAGTGGTTGTTGCTTGATAGTTCCCTGCTTAGGTCCAACATGGTAACCACAGTAATTATCAGAACCATGCCTTCCATGTGTCACACACAGATTAGCTAAATGAAGCTATGATTGGAAACGAGCAGTGCTGTCTCAATCTCTAACCCAGTCAGTATTTCAGTTCATATATAGTTGTAGTAAATGTAATGTGTCTAATGTCCAACACACATTTGGTGAATGGTTTTAGCCATAAATCCACCGTGGGCTTTTCTTATTTATTTCACTGAATTTGGCTCATGGAGTGGAAACTGTCCGTAGCTATACTGACTACACTGAGAAGAACAGTGTCTGTGTCAAGCTCAAATGGAGAATCGAGTATTTTCATCCCTACTGACTATAACTCAATGATTAATGTTTGTGTTTTGGATTTTATTCTGTACCATACAGGGTGACCCCTTCAGATCTGAATTTGATACGGTGCCTGTAAATAACATCCCTGATATCCCAAACAGACATTTAATGAGCTGCTAAAACGAAGGACCGCATATGAGTATAAACCCATGATTGTGCCCCCCCCCCCCGCATGAGCAAATGGAAAGAGAGCTGGTTTGCTCTGGTCATCACTTTATCCATATAATGTATCTGTCCCTCTTTTATACTCTGCTTTTAAAGTTGTAATAATTCAGGAGGAATCTGGGGGACAGATGTAAATACCCACTAGCCTTTTCACATGCCTGAGCTTGTAAATGTTTAATAACTGTTTGTTGAATTAACTCAGTGTTTGCAAGATGTTGGCTTCTCTGTGTAAAAGGGCACCGTGTGATATATAGGCATAAACACAACACATCGGTTATTATAATAAAGCAATTTGGTTTGCTTGCCAGAAAATTTGAGCAAATTTACAAACTAATGACAGTTTCACAAACACAAATTAAGCCTAGTTCTAGACTAAACACTTTCTGTGTTTATGTTTGATAAGAGCATTCACGTTCCATATCAAGCTTACTCTGGTATGTGATGACTTGAGTATGACTCATTTGGTGTATGCTGCTGAAGCTGATCTCTGCGATTATATAGTGCATGTATGAGTCAGGGGCTATGACCCCAGTGAGTTTCTACATCCTCCTGGCCTCCAGTGACCTTTCCCAGGAACTGCTGATGAGCTGGCCTTGCTCCTATGTCTGGACACAGCATCTTCATTCATCAGAACGCTGGATTGCTATAAAGAGTGAGCTCATCATGTCTGCAGCTGTTTACCTCATTCTGCTTATTTCTTACCAAGATTCAAAGATTGATGGCTTGATTTAGCAAAACATTTTGCTAATTCTCTGCTTGTTATTAATGGTTATTATCTGATACTTAAAGAGCACTTTGATGTTCATAGCACAATAACAACAATCATAAGTATCATATATACATATAGCAGTGTATATTTGGGATGTATTATGATGCACTAATTTGTATGTCAATTGCATGCATCAGTGTCTTGAAGGTGATTTATAAAGAATAATCAGTAGAGTAGAGGTATAAAATCATTTGTAAATGTGTTTTTTAAGGATCACAAGCATACGGTAATTGACTGTCTGGTATAACAGTTATTAAAGTATGTATTTATAAAGTATGTTTTCACAGTCTGTGTGTAAATGCGGTTGCAATTGAATGCAAACATCTGAACATCTGACTAATATGAAACTAACTTTGCCATTATCATTATAAGAAACATTTGGATAATTTTTGAGATACTGAGGAATAACCTCCTCATTAATAAAAACCCAGTGAGCGGTGGCATATTAATAAAGGCAAACACCCAAAAAGGACAACATGTACTATTTAGTTAATCTGAAAAATCCTTCATAGAACTGGTTAATCAGGGGTTATCATGCGTGCAGATGTTTTTACACACACAACTGTTCAGTAAATCAGGGCCACATGGTCAAGTGCAAGCGAATTTCTCATTCATATCATTCACATATATATATATATATATATATATATACACAAACGATTGTGCTTGAAGTTGATAATGGGAAGCCCTTAGACATCAGAGAAGTAGAAAATTGTTGATTTTTAATTCTCGATAGCTGACTTCTTGTTTATCTGTATAGCTCTTGTCATGAGAGCTAAATAGATAAACATTTTCTAAAGGAAAAGAAATTACAGGAAAGGTCTGTCTATTCTGTTTGTCTCTATTTCTTTAATTCGTTCTCTATCTCTCTCTCTCTCTCTCCCTCTCTCATATTGCAGTGAATCATAGCACATATGTGAAATATGCATCATGGAGCATATGTTGTGTTTGCACAGGTTGGCAACACATGTGTGGTGCAGCTTTGAACCTTAGCAGGATTAAGTGTGTCTGTCTGCATTCTGCATAGATTACTCCATAGCAAACAGCAGTCTCTGATCTTTTTCTTACTTTCCAACTCTTTTTCTGACTACTATTTTAGATTAGAAGTTTTTGTTCCACAGAATTATGATGTCTCAACGTTTTCCATCCTGGATTGCCTGCTTGTGTGTAATTAGTCTCCTGAGGAGATTGTCTGCCTGCCATGCTTTTTTGGCGAAATGATACAGCTGTGCATCAAGGTTTGTCTAATAAATTCCTTGTGGAAGGTATCAGTAAGCGTGAGCACATCATATGCCTAGGTGGAAAGACTAGTAAACATCATAAAAATATTATAAACCTGTAATAAAAACATTCTCCCTGTGTCTATCTGGGTTTTCTCCAGGTACTCCGAAGGTTCACTCCCTAAAACATGCCTGTAGGTGGATTGGCAGCTGTAAATTGCTCATTATTCTAGTTCCGATTACATGCCTTCGACTCTGGTTAGGACAATGTTGCTTACTGAAGCACAGAGAAATATAGGGTGTGTAGTGCATCATACACTACCAGGAGCTTTTTTACACACAGCCAGCTGTTGACCGCTGGTAGTCCTACAGCAGTCAGACTCATACTGTAACTCACTGTCTTCTGTGGTCTTGCTTGGTATTAGTGGCGTTCCATTCTGTTGCATTAACATTTCTGTACTGATCTATATAGATCTATATCTATATAGATCTATATCTACAGTGGTGTGAAAAAGTGTTTGCCCCCTTCCTCATTTCCTGTTCCTTTGCATGTTTGTCACACTTAAGTGTTTCGGAACATCAAACCAATTTAAACAATA
>JAFFST010053383.1:82563-106646 GCA_022414735.1 Noturus placidus
GGGGGGGGGGGGGGGGGGGGTCTTATTGGGGAAACTTTGATATCAGTGTTTTCTTTATGATGGACTTATAGGGATTTGGTGTCAGTCATGTAAAGGATGTATTGGAAACTTTAAAGGGTTCTCACAGAAAAAGGTTTGGGGGCAGAACTTAGAACCTGAGAACATCTTCACCCGGAGAGCAGTATTTGAAAACTTTACACTCACAGCTACGCTGTATGATGCATTTATTAGACTTATACATTTGATCTCATCTTTAGATCCAAACCGTATTACTTGTAGTGCCTGATGCTACTTGTGCTGACTGAAACCTCTTAATGAGGCTTGTTGAAATCTATTCAATTATGTCTATACAGCACCTTTTTTGTGTTTTGTTTAGATACGTCTAAATATGTTTTCAGATACCGTTGTTTAAATGAACTGTTGACTTTGAAGACAAGAGTTACATCTTTAATTTTAATACTCAACACTGCCCTGAATTACTGTCTTCTATTTTCTGGGAAAATAATAAAAAAAATTTCCCCCCTAAAATTCTTGCTGGATGTTACTTTAGAGCAAATATAACTACATAATGCATTTCTGTAATCAAAATAATCACATGCTTATTTTACCTCATATTTACCATGTTATAATTATTGCCAATGATTATGAGGATACAGACACAAACTCACCAATGTAATAATTTTAAGATACTTAAAATGGAATGGCCAGAAAATATCCAGAATTTAGGTAAGAATGTGACTATTTTGATTACTGAAATATGCAGTTTACAGTAAGATAAACTGTTCCAGGGAGACCATTGCCAGCAATAATTCTCGAGAAAATTATGAAAAACCATGTCCAGCCAGCTAGTCACATTACCATAAAGATGAGGAAAAATGTGTGAGTGTATAGAGAGAGAGAGAGAGAGAGAGAGAGAGAGAGAGAGAGGCATGATTCTGTCAGGTCATTGCCTTATTGGCGAAGATTACTAACTCCTTAAAATCAAAACACTCTAACAGACTGTATTATATTTCCTGGTCACTTTAATATCATTGTTTAGTTTGTTTATTATACCCTTGGCCATGTGATAATGTGAGTGAGCAGAGGAATAAGACACGACAAGCGTGCAGACATTTCTATTCTTTCATGGATATGGAGGATGATGTGTATTTGGACTAGGATTACATTAAGGGATTCACATCCACAATCCTGTTCCTGATCAGGTTTCGCGGTTCTGGCTGTAGAGTGGCATAGCATCTGCTGGTTTGTTTATGAGATCTAGGTCATGTTTGTTTTCCTTTAAACTGCTACTTCATCCAAACATAGCTAGCTGTGGTTTTCACTTCCATTGAGCTTCATGAAGATTTTACATGGCAAGTATCTGCTTTGCCTTTCATTACTTCAACTTGGTGGCCTAAAGGACATGAAGTATTTGTTGCATGATGACCTTTGTCTAACTGTAGGATGTTCTTTTGGGCTAAAATAACCTCAATCCAGACTGCAGAATCTCTCACCATCTTCAAAAAAACAGCTGAAGACCCACCTCTTCTGTGAACACCTAACCAACCTATAAAAATAAATAAATAAAAATTATTTGCACTTACACCTCTACTCTGCGCACTTTGATTCTTCTGGAACTCAATTAATGGATCTTGTATAGTAGCACTACATGTATTGTTCTCTGCTTCATATTGCTTTGATTGTATTTTCTCATTTGTAAGTCGCTTTAAATATAAGCATCTGCTAAATGAATAAATGTAAATGTAGTGGAGCTGTCATCTCCCAAAGTAGGTGTTGCTGGAGGCTTGCCATTTGTGCAGTTTATGGTTTGAAGTTCTTGATTCTAAGTCAACTCAGAAGTGCAGCCCACAGTACTCAACCAGGTCAATAACCTGGATTTCTTATCCGTGTGTAGTCTCCTAAATATTTTCACTTAAGCCAAGGTAATGCCTTCAAGGAAAAAGTCAGTGAGACTTTACTGGACACAAGTGGAAGCCAGTCATTGCAATGCATTCCGCACATTTTGGAAGGAAACTGCCAAGATCATAAACTTGTTTAAGGAGTAAAGCCTGCCATATGCAGTCACGAAGGCCAATGCACTGGGAAAATCCTCTGCAGTAATCTTATCTGTTTTGCTGTGTCTTTCAAATGCACACTTCTAAGGCATTTTCCATGAACAGTTGTCTTCCGGAATATAAGGGGATTTGAAATGGTGCTGCAGCACAGGATTGTTTTATGGTTCATGGGCCACCTCAAAGGGTGGACGGAAGGCCTCATGACCTCGCTCATGGCTTTCCTGACTATGTATCATATGTATTTATAGCAAGAGATTGAGTGTGAAATGGATGTTTATGACATTTTGGAATCAACAAAAAAAATTAACAGCACTTACTAAGAACTATCAGGACATTTCTGTTGCACTAATGTTGCACTTTGTCAAACATTAAATAAAGTTTTTCTTCGTTAGCAAGGCAGAGGTTATGGTGATCGTTGAATGAATCGGAGGGGAAATATTTTTTCCTTTGAAAAGTATCCCTCCCTGGAAAAGATCAGCAAAACATATGGCACACCTGTCAGAGCATTGCTGAGTGAGATACCCCAGATTCATTTGCCATTAATGCCTGCATTATAGACAGGCATCTATTGTTACTCTGGGCGTGTATTTTAAGTTGTGATGTGTGCACCATTTACTACACTAAATCTAAGCAGAAGATCAAGCACAGCAGCCAGTTGAGATGGCTTTTGAATAGTGTGAGAGATGCAGAGAGGGACCTCAAAGCAATAATGAAGCACACATAGCCTACTGTCTCACTCTGCGGGACTCTTATAGTAAGGAATTCTTATTACATTGATGTATTTGAGATGTGAACTCTGTACCATTAGAAAAATAAACCCTGGTAAACAGCTATGGCATGTGAAGTCCTCAGGTATTTAAGAAATGTTTCATTTGCTGTTGTTTGTGCTCTGGTTATGTTTGTTTTTTATAGTTTATTTGTAGGCATGCACACACACATGCACGCACACACACACAAGACAAACCCAGCACACCACATGAGTTTGTAACATTTTGAAGAGGTTGCTAATATCCAATATCAGTAGACTGGATAATCCAATATCAGTAGACTGGATGTACCCAAACCCACAAGTAAAAGAGTTTGCTTGCTCTGGAGCCTTTTGTTTTTTCCAGTTATAATTACAAAACTATGATATCAGACGTAAATGTCAGCGCGTTTTTTTTTTTTTTAGTAAGAGTACAAGTAAATGAGCACAGAGTCATACTGATACTACAGCGTGTCCCAAAAGTCTCCATACATAGGGGACTAGGTTTTCCAGCATCACGTTAGTTGGGCCTTCTTCAGTCGATGTCCAGTGGACTTCAGTGGACGTCCAGTTCTTGGTTGGTCTACAACACTTCCAGTCTTTTTGAATTTGTCAATAAGTTTGGTAACAGAACTTGGCATTCTTAAAGGATATATATATGAGACATTTTGCTAAAAAGTGTTAATTTCCTCTATGTATGGACTTTGGGGACACCCTGTATATCAGTAACAATACATCTCTAGTTAAAAGTGATAAAAGTATCGTAGATTTGGAATAAGCTCTGTGACACAGTACTAATGATGAAGATGCCTGTAAGGACAAATGGAAAAAAACTGAAAAAGAGGTGAAAAAAGAGAGGACTGAGTGAGTTAGTTAGTGAAATAGAAGGGATGTTAATTAGTATACAAATGAGATGATTACATCATAAGTAGAGTAGGAAAGAGGAATAGAATTTCGGAAGCTCCTCTGGGAGTCATCACCTTTAATAAAATCCTGACAGGTGTGTGTTCCTCATACAGGTGCACAGCTGAGAGAAGGAGAGGGGGAGAGAGAGAAAGGGGAGGAGGAGGAGGAGAGGGCGAGAGGTGGGGAGAAAGAAAAAGAGGGCTGTAGGTAGGAGGTTGAAGGAAGGCGATTAAGTGGAAAGAGAAAGTGCTGTGCAAAAGGTGGAGAGAAGACACAAACAGATCAGGGAAATGGCCATGTCTCTTCACATGACGGTTCTGTATAAGGAAGAAAGAGTGTATATATGGAGTTCATAAACAGTTCCAGTTGTGATTTTTTTTAAATTCACCAGAGTATTTTTTTTCTGTTGTTTTTAAACCTTTTTCTGGACAACCCCCCCAACTCACCCCCCAACACACACACCCCACATCCTCCCTCCCCTTCCTTTTTTCGGCACTGGTGCGTAACTGGAGCCACACGATGAGAGGATGAGAGGAGTCAGTTAGAAAGAGAAAAGGAAGGCTGCAGAACACATGCACACACACTCACGTCGGAACTGACCAAGCAGCGTGCAAGGTGAGAGTCTACACTTACTGTTTTGAGTGTGACTGGGCTTGCCAGAGCATTAACACCAGTTTATTTATTCATTGATGTTTAAATCCTCAGCTTTGTGAATGAACACTGTTTTCAGATGGTCCACTGATTTTTTTTCCTGCTGGGTTATTGTATGAATTTCTTGAAAATGCATAAATTTCAGAGTGTGTGTGTGTGCGTCTGTGTGCGTCTGTGTGTGTGCGTGCGTGTGTGTGTGTGTGTGTGTGTGTGTGTGCTGCGTGTGTGTGTGAGCTGTTGAGTTCATATAGAGGCTTTATTGCTGCTCTTCTGTTAAAGTGTGTACGTCTTTAGTACTCTGTCATTAGTCGTCAATGGCCACCATCATAAACATCGTGTGTGTTCTGCTGCATGTGTATAGTATTAGATGCTATGTTTATGTTCATCAAGCAATATTTAAAAAATCCAGCATTTCAGAAGATATTGTATTTTTTTTGCCTTCAGGGAAGGAAGTGGAGGTTAAAAAAAATGATTGTGAAACATTGCCATGATACTGTTGCTACTGGAAAGGCATCATTATAAGCAATGGAAAGTTTGAGTGGTTATGATTTTATGCCCCTTTTGTACCTGGCATCTGGTTCCAACAGAGCAATACATGTCAGAGCAGTGCAGGTCTTGTTGTATGAGTTGTATTTATTGGCATTTTCCTATATGTGATTGCAAAGGAGCTTTGGGAAGCTGAGAGACTGACAGAGTGAAGTTTATAGGAGAAGCAAATATAAAGTGTTTCCTCAGCACTAAACGGAATGGTCTGTGATCCACATAAAGGTTCACCTTTAGTTAAGTGCTGCTTAGCTCTGTGTGCTCCTGTTGCTGTAACTGTTGTCCACTGTGACATGTCAAAACCAGACAAATCAAAGTGTGTTTCATTTTATGATCCCTGATTTAATGTTCTCAGGTCATCAGAAAGCAGAACCTCTCAGGTAAGTCCTAACTGTAGGTCAGTCTGCGAGGACGAAGCAGATGCTGGAATTTCAGATATTTGTCACTGGCTCCCCTCCTTTCACCCATCTTGCTCTCTCCTTCTTTCCTGCTCTCCCTCCTCCTTCTTTCTCCCCTGTGGCTCTTTCCACGGGAGCATGCTCTGTCCTGTTGTTGTGTGTGTGTGTGTGTGTGTGTGTGTGTGTGTGTGTGTGTGTGTGTGTGTGTGTGCGTGCGTGCGTGCGTGCCAGGACACCAAGTGTGTCTGTTTGAATTCGGAAAATAAACTTTTTGCACTCTTATACCAATGGTATATCCTTTTTTTTTTTTTTTCAAATGTAAACAAGCTGAAATGCTTTCCTTTGCAGGTCTACTATGTACCAACCGCTAGTAGTGTTTTTTACCCACACTTGTCATGCTATTTGTGTGTGAATTTCTGTGTCCATAGTTTCATGTAGACACCCTCTGCATGATAAAAAGAGTGTGTGGAAGCACAAACAGCATGCCACATCTGGACTGGTTTTGCCTGTACAGGTCTGTGGGTATTGCTCTTTATTAGATATATTAGACAGATTCATTGTACGTGGAGTCGTTGTCTGAGCTGTGGCTATGGTATGCGTTTGAGATGGAGCACATGTATGTCTTCAGGGAGCTACTGGTCCCTGGTCATCTAGGTGTTTTTTTTTCGTATTCTTAACCTTTGTCATGGCTTTTTAGTTTGTGTGCATATAGAATAAATCTGGGAAGGTCTCAGGTGACAGGCACTTATACACATCACTGACACTCCATGTGATACATCGAGCACAACAAATCAGACCTGTAGATGGGGTTGTGCAACATACTGTAGGTACCAATGGGTTCATGGGAGATAATGACGTCCACTTTACATTTGTGTGTTTCACTGATTTTAGTGTTACTTTTTATGTGTGTGGCATCTGCTTCTAAGTTTCACACTGGCTAGTAAAACTATAAGTGTGTTATCATGTGAATATATTTATAGGTTTTGCAGTAAAGATACCACAACAAAACTGTAGCTGTGAAAATGAGTCGATGATTTTTATTGAGGGTTTTTTTTTAAAGCTAGTTACTTATAGTTTAGTGGTCCTTGAGTACCCCTACACTGCATATTTTATTGTTTTCACTACGCTAACAGTGTGTGTGCAAATCTTGCAAATTCGCAGCCTCTTGCTCATTTCAGTGTGTTGTGACGTGGGGGGGGGGCACATTCTGATTAAATAAACCACTCACCCACATTTACAGATTATTCTTACAACAGAGAGATTTCAAAATATTGCTTTGATATAGTTAGATATTGTTTACTTCATGTCCTTGAACATGACCATAACCCAACCTGTAGAAATGATAAAGACATTCCAAGCAGTGGCAAGCAGAGAGACCCAGTGACAAGGGGCGAAGCAGGTCAAGTGAAGACATACTGTAAGTGCACTCTCAGATATTTTCAAGCTCATTAAAATGCCCTTCTTGAGTCAACGTCCTGAGCAGCACAACTTTAGAGTTGGGGATCACTGCTTTACACAACAACTGTGAATTGAAATGATCACAAGTCAGATTTTCTGTTTAAAAATACAGATCATATCTGCACTGGAAAACAAAGTCAGACCATTACAGAAAAGATTTTATAGAGACGTCTGAAGCCAGAGGTAATAAGAGCAATGTACAGAAGCATTAAATCAGTGGAGGCTATACTGTGCATGAACATGTCTTTGACAGACATGACAGAGGAAGAGGGCAGGTATGACAGTCAGATTGCAGTGCAGGCATGAGTAAGGAAAAAAAATAAGCTGAATGGTGGAGCGCTGGAAGGATGATTTGGAAATCTGGCCAAACTTTATATAGAACATAAAATGAACAATGGATGAATGAAGAGAGAAAGAGTCTAGACATATGGTCACTTACAACTCAGAAGCAATCACAAACAGGTAGGCACTTTTACACAGGCCTCTCAGTCCCTGTATTAATGCAGAATAAAGCAATATTCTGACGAGCTTGCAATTTTTTAAATAATCTACTCAATTTATGCAGATTTGCGCCAGGACGTGTCATGTGACGTCATCACGACTCACATTCAGTGAAAGCCCTGTTCAATTCACGTGCGTCGAACATGAGTACAGCTAAAATATCTCATTTACCAACAAACATTACTGCGAAAGGGCATGCAAAACAATTTTGTACAATTGCAATTTCACCAATTCAAGTAGTTTTCCGCAAAAGTTGTGTCAAAAATCTTTAAAAAACCTGCAGCAGAATCAAGAATTTTTGGCTGCAACAATCACACACACACACACAAAACCTGTACAGATTGATTTATGTATGTTCAGACATTTCTGATTCACATTCACACTGTTTCTAAATGAATATGATATGCACTATGTTAAGCCTACTGCTTTTGTTTCATTCTTATGCATGAAAGTTTTTTTTAAAAAAGCATGAAGTGAAGGTGGGCATGCAGAAACTAAAATCATAATGTTTTTCCTATTTTTCTCATTTATAAGTCGCTTTGGATAAAAGCATCTGCTAAATGAATAAATAATGTAGGCTATAGAAATGAAGTCTCAGGGTGGCTGTAAATCTTTTTGTTATCTCACGGTAGAACACTGAATTGAAAGGAATCAAAATGTGAGCTGTAAATACATAGCTCTGAAAAGCTAGAAAATGTCTATAACATCTGCAGAGAGGAGAGTTGGGAACGTTACAGGTGCTGGCTGAATAATAGCTGAATCTGGCTGGGTATATTTTTAAATAATAAATATTTATAATATACTGTATGTAGGCAATTTCAATACAACTACCTCAGCTTAAGGTTACACGGCATTATATTGCACAAAACAACTGCACACAGCTGCACTTCATAGCAATTATATTCAGACTGTTGCTGCCACCCTTGTTACATTATATTTTTATACTTTAAAAAAAATTCTTTCCCTTTTTTCTAACTCTAATTAGAAAAACAGTACTACAGTGGTAAAAAGATTTGCACTACACATCATACCGTGTATGGTTGCGTGTAAGACAAACACAATTGGAATTAGGTGCTAGATATTGTGTGGAGTGCTGCAGGTTGTTTGCTCTTGTCTTCCTCCTTGGTGGACACCGTTTGGAGACTCAGGGATGGAGTACACCAAGCACTCATCTAGTAAATTACAGATAATCAGTAACATGTGGAAGGCAAGCCCAAAGGCTATGATCAAAAAAGTATCAAAAAACACACGCACAGCACCTCAGTGTTTCCTCTGACACAAGCAAATCTCAAGTGTCACACACAGTTATGTTCCTTTCCTCAGTCCTTGTTTATGATTTACTAGGAAATATGTCTCCATTTGTGCTTTGGAAGAAAAAAAAAAAGTTTTATTTTAAAACTGCTTAATGTCAAAAGAGCCATTTTGTTTTTGATGTGGTAAATATGTCATCTTTTATGTGTTTCTATGCGACTTTATCTTAAACCAACACTAAGGCAGTCAATCAGAGTACACAAGTTTCATGTTTCTGCAGTCATAACTGGCACATTGCACTTGTTTTTCTAGATGGAGCTTGCTATGGACTCATCATGGAGCATCAGCCGAGATCAGAAAAATGTGTGTGTGTGCGTGTGTTTAGACCAAATGTCCCAATAATAGGACTATATGACAAATCCGGTCCTTGTGACCCATTTTTGTAAAACACTTAAGCAGCAGTCATTATACAGTATGTCCATGGAAGAGGATGTTAATTTCCCATCCAGCTCCTCCAGTTTTGCTTCACAGCAAGTTCATGTAGTTCATCTACTGTAGCTTTAATCAGTCTTGGATGTTTGGGCCAATAGAGAACAGGATGAGATCACACAGTCTTTTTTCTGGTTATGTTTCTGCTGCTCATTCTGCATTTCGGACTTTATTTTCGTGAAAGCATTTCCACTGGAGTTTTGCAATTTTCGTTTGTTACAATTTCATGACCTTAATCCTTTAGTTTCTCGGTCACATTGTTCATCATATTCTCGTTTTTATTTTTTTTATGATATATCATAAATGTTAAACTTTTTACAAACTATTGCAGTTGAGAGCATAGAATAAAATGACTTGCTTTTTCAGTCTAGCTTTTCTATTCCCGTATTTTTTTTCTTTGAAAGGGGTGGGGTTGAGGGTGGGTTTAAAGGCAAAGGCTTGTTTTTGAAGGCAGTGGTCTAGATGCTATTAAAAACACAAGAAGTAGAAGTGACAACCTCAGCAGTGCGAACTACATATAGGTAATTTTAATAATCTGAATGCAGAGCCCAGAAAATCAACTTAACCATGTGCGTAACCCGACTCTGAATATTTCCCTGCGTAAATATTGATGTAACTTTGAACTTAGTCACCAATTCTATTACTCTTTGTGCTTGACTACTATTTGTATTTGTGAATTCTGTCTATTTTCCTCTTTTATCTTGTGCATGTTTGATGTATTCATTTGATATCTGTATATTTAAGCCCTTGCATGAGTTTGGATTTGGGACTGTTGGCATTCAAAATAAAAGCATGCGAGCTTATAACCAAGTCTCCACTTTTATTACACTGACAAGAAAATATCAACCTAAAATCAGTTACAGTCTGTTTTGTGCATTGCGCTTTTTAGCATTTTCCAAGTCATCTGAGTGTGAATGGGACATTATTGTTCTTGGACTTAAACACCAGTTCTGTTACTTGTCCATTTCTTAGGCATCTGTCATGGCATGTTGCCACAATAATCTCACTGGTGGCTGAAGCTGTATTAAAAATTTTAACTTGGTGATGAGCCAGAGCACTGTGGCCAAATGCCTCAGACTTAGTTTCTCTGCATATTGTATAGACATTTGTGTATGATTTGCAGTATGATATGTTATTTGTATGATAGCGATTGTGCTTGTGTGCGGTGCTGCAAGTGTGCATTTAGCGTGTGTTTGTGGGCTAATTGAGCCACTGTTGGCTGATAACCTGTGTTTATTTGCCTTGTGCTTCAGGGTGGTGTGATAAAGAGTTCTCATCTGGTTTACTTCTTCCTCCAGACAGGCATTACTGTCTCCATACCTGGGGGAAGAGAAGAGAACAGAGAGGGAGGGAGCGGGGGAAGAAGGGACAACTACTGGGCTCTCCGCTCACTCTCTAGGCACTTGACTTTATGCGTTTAAAGTTCTTGCCTGGGGAACTATCCAGCTTACCTCCTATATCAATAGTGTGCTTCTTATGATGGCAGTAAAATGAGCCTTGCCCTGCACAGTGGGGAGAAGAGAGTGAGAGTGAGAGAGAGAGAGAGAGAGAGAGAGAGAGAGGAAGAAAGAAACGACTGCTACAGTTGACTGGCTCCAGACTCTCTCCTCCATTCTCACCAGAATTAGACGCCTTCCTGCTGAGATCATGTGGCAGAGTCAAGAGAATGTGGAACAGCATTGGGATACCACAAAAAACAGGTCTCGGACACACTCACGCACACACACTCACACAAGTGTCACAAACACAGCTGTATATATGTGTGTGTGTGTGTGTGTGTGTGTGTGTGTGTGTGTGTGTGTGTGTGTGTGTGTGTGTTTGTGTGTGTGTGTGAGAGAGAGAAAAACAGGCAGAGCAAACAATAAGTGCACAACAGGGTCAGATTGTCAACCTCTCTGACATTAAAGCACACATCTACACATTTTTCACTGCTTCCATATGGCTAGTTCCATTATTTAAAATACCTTTAACATTAAGCATTATGTCCCAAACCATTCCCAGGATTTTTTTTCCTTTAGAAGCATCAGAATGCCAATCAATCAGACTTCTCTTGTATCTGAGATAACAGTGTCTAGTCACTGCAACTGTGAGCCCAATGTCCAGTTCTCATCCGGATGACCGAGGAGTAAATCACTGTGTGTCTCCTGATAAACAGCTGCCGGAGAGCTGAGGGGTGTTGTAGTCTTTCATTAGTCAGATATTTAAACATCCTTCTGTCCTACTGTATATTAAGCATCTCTGTTACACATAAACATGCAGCTTTAGTGTAACTATGAATGATGCATATACTGTTGCAGGTGGATTACAGTAGAGCATCTTATGCACATGAACAACTTTAGAGTTGGCTCATGTTAGAAAGCAAATGTATCCTGACATTTGTTAATTACATGTATAACAGGGCTGAATTGCTGATTTTCTGACAGAATGAATTCAGAGGTCTACACAAACATTTACAGATTACAGAGAAATACATGTAATCTAATTGAGAGGAACAGAATCATGAAGCAAGACAATGACCCAAAACTTGGGATGCACCGAAATGAAAATTCTTGGCCGAAAGCCGAAGGCCGAATACTGAACATGTTTTTTTTATTTATTTTGACATTGTTTATACCATTGCTTAAATTATATTGTCAAAATGTGCTTTTTACTATTTTGTCTTGCTTTTCAAAGAAAAAAAATCAATTGCAAAAACTACAATTTCAAAATATTTATTTAACATTGAACATTTTTTTTATTCCGGCAGGCATAGGCTACCAACAAGGCACAATGTAACTTTAAATAAATAAATGAGTAAAAAATATTTTTGTATTCATCTTTGAGCCCCCCTTGAATAGCCTATGTTAGGTCTATAACTGATTGCTGAAAGAATGGAACACTCTGTAGCCTACAACAGAAAAGTGCATTAAAAAGTGCATTGGTTCCATTGGGTTCTATACAGCTGATAATATTGGGGATATATTCCTCTCGCGTCTCTGTTCACCTAGCGGAGTATTACAGTAGATATAGTAGAGTTAGATATGTTGTTAATGTTATGTTCCTTAATAGATTTAGTTAGTTTCATTTAGTTAGTTCATTTAGTCCCCGTTGGTGTTTCCGCTCCCAGTCCATAGTACTAGTTCTTGTTTCTTGTTTTGTGTTGTGACCCTTCTGTTTTCTGTGAGTGCGACTTTGATTCCTGCTTTGCCCCGTTTATGCCTGTTTACCGATCGCCCAAAACCTCATCGAGGTCGTGACATCCGCGCGTCTCACTCTGGTTGCTAGACCTTTTGTCGCGTCATCAAACACGTCATTGTTCGGTCAAATTTATTCCGCCTTTTCACTTATCACCGAAAGTGCTTTTTTTGGTATTTTCGGCCGAATAATTTCGGTTACCGAACATTCGGTGCATCCCTACCCAAAACACAATGTTAAGTCAACAAAGGACTTCATTGGGAGAAGAAAGTGGAGGTTTTCGACTGGTTCAGTCAGTCATCAGACCTTAACCCAATTGACCATGGATTTCACCTCCTGAACAGGATAATGAAGGGTGAAACCCACCAAATCAAGCAACAACTGAAAGAAGCTGCAGAACCGTGCAAGCCTGGGAAAGCATCACAAAAGAAGTGTGCAACAGTTTGATGAAGAATGCAACAGTCTTTTGGTCACCTACAAATTGGGTGGATCTACCACCAAAGCTCTACCACCAAAGGTGCCATGTTCTAAGTTGTTTAACACATCTGGATGTAAATATCAGGAACTTAAACTGAAATTCAGATCTATCATCCCGTATTCGTCTTTTGATCTCAAACCCAAATGTCCAGTGTATAGCAAAAAAAAACAAAACTAAAGAACTAGCCTTGTCATTCCAGTAATTTTGGAGGGGATTGTAGGTATTTAAGAAAAAGTGGGACAAATCCACTTTAAAAGTTGGCAAAATAGTCTCATTTTCTCCTAATAAGCCATAGTCAGCAGCCAGCTGAATAGTACTCACTAGTTAAAGAGCTGTGTTTGGAAATAGAGTTGTCATTGTGCAGTGAAAGTGTTGCTGTGCTCTCGGTAAACTCCCCTGAGCTCTGGGCCCGGTTGTATTCCTGCAACTTGGAAGGCCAGATGAACACTGCATCAACCAGAGGTGAGTCTCACTGGCAACTCACCAAGTGTGTCACCCTCCCACACACACACACACACACACACACACACACACACAAATTTTGACTTGCATTCTCAGACACTGAGAATGATGGAAAGGAGTGATTATGGAGAGGAAACAGGACATGCAGTTGATGCTGTTGGCGGGGATGTGTGTGTGTGCATTTCAGTTTATTGCCTGGATAATGACCTATGATGTGTAGCTGTACTGTAGATCACATTGTGTACTAATCTTTAACTTATGTCCAACATAAAGAGCAGTGACTCCTATGTCTTATTTAAGAAATGACACAACAAAGACAGTTGAGATAGATGTGTTGTTGGAGTTTATATTTCATTTACATTTTTGTATCAAGTGAAATGTCCATCCATCCATCCATCCATCCATCCATCCATCCATCCATCCATCCATCCAGCCATCCATCCTCTACCGCTTACTCCTTTTCAGGGTCACGGGGAACCTGGAGTCTATCCCAGGGAGCATCGGGCACAAGGTGGGGTACACCCTGGAGAGGGTGCCAATCCATTGCAGGGCAATCACATCACATACACACTCACACACTCATTTGTACATTACAGACACGCCAATCAGCCTACCATGCCATATCTCTGAAAGTAGAATGTATTTATAATTATCCCTTTTACAACCTATATTTCAACTTTTATTACTGTCATGGCTGGTCAAGATTGTTCTGGGGGACCAGATCTACCCTTGGCTGCCCCATAATTTGAACAGTGTGTGCAGACACATGTATGCACATGTAAGGATGTGTGCTTTTGTGTAAGATTGTGCTCATGTGACTGTGTGTGACTGCTTCTGTCTCTTCTCTCTCAGCATGTCTGATTAAATGTGAGCAGCGCAAAATCTGAGTCCATGAACTCTGTGTGTGTGTATGTGTGTATGTGTATGTGTATGTGTCTGTGTGTGTGTTTGTGTGTGTGTGTGTGTGTGTGTGTGTTTGACTGTGTTTGAGCTTAGATCCAGACCTCAAAGCGAGGACGTGACCTCTGATCTGCAGAGATACTGTTGCATTTAACCAATGCCAAACATGATCAGGATTAATGTTGGGGCAGGGGACTGATTCTGAACCAACATGCATGGGAACCAACATGCTTGGAGCTGTTTTGCTGGCTTCAGTAAAGTGTTGAGTGGTTGACTGGAAGGTTATTCGGTGTGAGCATGTGCTTGTGTGTTTGGAGTTTGCAGTGAACGGGCAGGACAGGACACCGACCATTTAAAGGGTTCACAGATGAGAGTGCTGATGGGAATTGGAGGTTAACAATGAAAGGTTTGAGTGATGAGTTGGATTAGGACCGAAACATGTGTGTGGGTTTGTGCTGAGGATGAGTGACATGTGTTTTCGTTGGGGTGGTGGCTTTGCAAAATCAGCACTGATATGCAAAAGAACAATGAGAGAAAGAGAAAACAAAAAAGAAGAAGAAAGAGAAGACGAGCATAATGCCACCATCTGCTTGCCACATGCAAGGCCTGCAGCACCTCTATAAATCTCAGATGCGCTCAGCAATGCAGGGTCACATTCCGCCAGGCTTGAACTGAGCTGGATACTGCAGGCCAACCGTGGACCTCAGCTTCCATACATATAGGGATAACGGGACATCAGTAGGGCATTTAACTGCATGAAGAGCAAAATACTAAAATCTGTGTTTAATGGGCAAATTGTGGCTTGGCTTAAATGTGGCATGAATGTACTGTTTAACCATCCCTTCCAAATTTCCTTAAAAAAATTTTCAATCAATACAAACTTTGTCCCCATCATCTTCCCCTGATTCAATACCACGCTCTACACCTGGCTAACGGCTCTTCAAGCTGTCACCTCTTGCTGCCTTTCACAGGTCAGGGTCAGAGAGGTCTTTGGAGAGCCGTTGGAGGAGAATGTGCAGATGATTTGGGATTTCCTGTAGTCTACACATGCACAAGAGTGGTTGTTATGGTGATCCTCTTGCTAACCCTTTTGTTTTGACAGTACAGAATTAACACTGCTTGTTTCTTTTCTTCCCTCCTGGCTCATAACAGACAGCTCCCATTGCCTGCCATTCATGTGGACTCTGATGCTTTTCCTGCCTGCATGTGCACACAGAAACGTGCGCTGTAGCGGTAACGTGACAGCAGACTCCTCATAGCCCATCTGTATGGACTGCATGTGGCGTCTCAGGCAGAAGATCAAATCTTCAGTTCTCCGAAATGTGCAGACTCTTGGTTTATGTCTGTCCTATAGTAGGTCAGATCAGTTCGTTTAAAGCGGGCTCTGTGATTTATTATTTTTTTAATGAGAAAAACTATTGAATTCTGCTAACAGTAATCAAATTCTGGCAGCTGTCAATAAAATGTCTGTTTAGAGGGGAAAAAAAATCTCTAGTTTCTGTGGCACCCCAGACCCCAGATGTGGATCACCAACATGCAGCTAATCTGTACAAGGAGATATCTCTAGTTTCCTGTCAATCATGTTGCTATTAAATCAGAATGCACCCCTTTAGGCATTTAAGCCCATGTGGTGTTGGTGCAAGTGCTGTGGGGTTTTGAAGGAAACACTAAAGAGAAGGATTATACGTGCTTGAATTTCAAACAGCTAGTGAAATACATGTGTAATATTATCATACACACATTATAAGCATTAAAAATCCATTACTAGATGAAATACTAGGTTCACATTATTAATTAGTTTATCTATTGTCTACAGTTTTGTACAGATTTTTTTTATTGCCTACTGTAAATCCTCTTAAATAAACATACTGTAAGAATCCCCCACTATTGATAGTTAATCTATTGATCTGTTAATGTACACTATGGATAATGTATTATTGTGTCAATATTTTGTTGTCAGGTACTGCCTAATAAATATTATAGTCAATACAAATGATTTTCTAGTATAATATATCCAATTGTCCCTGTGTAAAGGATTTCACAGCATGGCTAACATGAACTGAATAATATTGTAATGCCTTCAACATCTAGGCTTTATAGCTGTGCTCTATACACAAATACAAATCGAAATACTGGTGGAGTAACTAATTTGTAATCTTTTTTTCTATTACGTGATGTACTGATTATAGTCATTTCTGGATTTAAATATGGTTGAATACTTGATAGGTCTGACAAATAAACCAAAATATGGAAACATTTATTTGTCTAGTTTGGGACAAATATTTGGAAACTTAAAGCTTTGCTGCAAGAGAGGCAGAGAAATGGCCCCCAATTAAGGGTAGTTGGTTAGATAGCTATCCTTAAGATGTGGAGCCACTTATTCTAGGCTTGGGTTTGATTTCCTGGAAATTTTGATAAATCGAAATCATCTTGGTGAAAAGTAAGAAAAATACAAAAAATGATATAATAACATGGTCGGCAGAGATGATTCACCACTAATTTCATGTTCCCTCTTAAAAGAAAAGTACACTGGGGTGCATTTTGCCCCACTTGAGTGGTGGATAAGAGCTTTCAGCCAGTAGTATAGCCCAAATGTGACATCATTGTGCTGCTATGTGGTCAGTGAATAAAGGGGAAGGTTCCAGAAAAAGCACATGAAAAAATGGGGCTGATGGAGAACCAGCGAAAATTGTGTCTTACTATTATTCATTTATCACAGCCAGAGAGCAGGACAGCCCGGGTTCTGGCCCGAAACTGTGCTGACGGAGTGGGAAGAGGGCGACACAGGCCAGTTAGCTCTACATTAGAGATTCCGAAACCCTGCGGTGCTGGAAAAGATTGAAAAGCACACTGTGATCAGCAGTGCTGCCCGCAACCGTTAATGTGGTTTGCTGTTGGAGAGCCAAAGAGGCGGCAAACTTCTTCTACTGACGAGGAAGCGATTGGAAATGATGGTTGGAGTGATTAGCTGAGGAAATGTGGAAAGCTTAGAAAACAGAAAGACCATTAGCAGAATTCATAGTTGAAAAACACAAAGCTAGCATCATCATAATTCATAAACTTTTATGCCATTAAAAACTATACCTAACACTATGAGTACAGCTTTTATGACATTAACTCAAGACAGATGCACATAAAAAATCCATCCATCCATCATCTACTGCTTAATCCTCTTCAGGGTCACAGGGAACCTGGAGCCTATCCCAGGGAGCATAGGGAACAAGGTGGGGTACACCCTGGACAGGGTGCCAGTCCATCACAGGGCACAATCACATACACACACTCACACATCCATTCTTACACTACGGACACTTTAGACACGCCAATCAGCCTACCATACATGTCTTTGGACTGGGGGAGGAAACCTGAGTAACCAGAGGAAACCCCCACAGCACGAAGAGAACATGCAACCCCTGGAGGTGTGAGGCGAACGTGCTAACCATTGAGCCACCGTGCACCCCACATAAAAAATAATTGTGTTAATTCTGCTCTAACAGTAAATGTGAAGCAAAGAATTCAATTTTCCTGGCTGTTGTTCACTATGGTTACAAGATTGTATAGTGTATCACTGGCTTGTAGTGGCGCTCTGTGTAGATCCCTGGTGGTTTCTTGATTAGAAAGACTTAAAATTAGGCTAGATTATGTTCTATGTGCTAACATTTTTTGCAATGTCAAGCACACAGAACGTTGTGCCATGCCATGCAATCCATTTGATCATATAAAGAGTAATAACTGAACAGGGTTTAAGAACAATTCTTATCACAAAGGTTCATGCCCTAATGTAATCTAATGAGAGATTATGGCGTGTTCTGCCACGTGTTTATTTCTCTTCTATTAATCTTCTCTCTCTGTAGTACAGTTTCATTCTGTCTTTGATCCGGTGCCAAAAAAGTCTTTAGACATATAAGATGGGGTGATGGGTCGACTCACATAAAGGAGAGAGAAAATCAAAAGAAAGCAGGATAGTATTTGCAGGAATATGGCTTGTATTAATGCGCAAATATTGGTTTACCTCATCTGAACTAAATTACACAATTGTCCTCTGTGCTTGGGCCGACAGCCACACTTGTCACATATCTGCTGATCCGTCATCTGTTACTTTGGCAACAGCAGCACAGAACCCTGCGTCAGAGAGCTCTAAAATTCTGCTGTGATTCCGTCTCTCACTGAAAGATCAAAAAGATAAACTGAGAAAATATTTGCTTGTTGTCATTTAGCATGGCTCATGTACACAGCACCAACACAATTTGGCAGATCCCACAATGTTCTAGAAAGCTTTCTCTCCTTAATCCAGCATTCTCTGTCTCTGAACTGTTGCCGTATCCTATAAATCTGTCCTTGAATCAAAGGCCTAATAATAAACAAGACAGAAAACAGAGGCAGTGCATTGATTGCAAAGATTTTAAGTGTATCAGTATGTCTGTACTGAATTATAGGATATTATGTGGCTAAAAAAAATCCAATGGAAACAAATCATTGCATAAACCTCATAACTCGTAGAGTCTGGAGTTTAAAAATCTGTGACTTCAACAATTTTACTGATCTTCCTAAGTTCAGTCACAAAGTATATTTAGCAGTGATATGAATGCTGTGGTTAGCAGTGAATCTTTACTGAAGCGACATCCATGCTTGGCAGGGACTGTATTTTTTATTGATTGAGGGTGAGAGTGTGGTCATATTAGTTTTATTTAATTAACAGGCAATTTATAAATGATAACACAAACTAACTACACTGCATAGTGCAATTTAGATCTGAAAAGGGCTACAACTTCACCAGAGGTTATAAGATACTTCTTTATATCTTTCCATAACAGGCATCTGAGCACGGTATAAGACACACAGCAGTCATGATGTATTTCAACCCATTGAAATTTGGGGCATGGATCATGATCATGATTTGAAATGGAACTTTCTGTATTCCTTGTGAAATGGAAGGGTGTCCTTTTCGTACATATAGCATAGAAAGTGGACTGAGATCCTCTCTTCTTGTGCCTGTGAAGATAAATGACTTTCTGCAGGAATGGAAAAATACACATGAAGACAAATAAACCTTGTGTATAGGCAGTGAAGTGATTTGATTGTGAATAACAGTGTACAGTATCAGCTATTTTGTGAGTGAAACCTTTTTTAGAACTACCCGTGTATCTACTTAAGGAAAAACAATGGCTTCATTAAAACCAGATAAGCTCCGGCACAGGATTGTTGCAGGTCTGATTCAGATGCAGAACTTCCTGCCTGCTTTCTGTCTGCGATACAGCTCTGACCTGTTCTGTCTTGCCATTGCCGTGGGAGAGGAGAGTGTACCACAGATGGGGGCACCTCAGGGCGGATACACGTGGTTTTACATGCAGACTTGCATTATCTGTGTGTCTCTTGTCCCCAATCAAAGGACACTAAGTATACACCGTGAAGCCTTCCCAGGCTCCTATGGGCTCCAGCAGTGTAGCCACTACTTGGGCCTTTGGCCAATGACATTGCCTCCGACCTCTTCAGAAAGTATTTTAAGGTCAATTACAGGGTGCACTGACTTCTGATGGCCTACTGCATTTTAAAAGGCCTTATATTAAAGGTTTATGTGGAAGTCTCGGACAGAGTTGCCTTCACTAAGCCACGGACCATTGTTACCACATACCCACACACAGATCCACTGAAGACAGTGTGTGGGTGTGTGTTCATGAGCCCGTTCATATACCGTATGAAGTTCAAAGAAATACAATGTGTCTGAGTTCACTTAGTCTAGCATATGGTTTGTATGTTTGTAAGGGCGGCTGTGGCTCAGTCGGTAGAGCGGGTTGTCCACGAATCGTAGGGTTGGTGGTTCAAATCCCGGCCCGAGTGATCCCATGCGGAAGTGTCCTTGGGCAAGTCACTGAACCCTAAGTTGCCCCCGATGACAAGCTAGCACCTTGCATGGCAGCTCTGCTCCCATTGGTGTGTGAGTGTGCTCTCATTTGTAAGTAGCTTTGGATAAAAGTGTCTGCTAAATGAATAAATGTAAATGTATGCTGTGTTCATCTTGGCAAGTATGTACATGGTGCATACTGTGAGATTTTTTTCACACTCACATTACTTAAATTGCACCTAACCAAACTATGAGAATGCATGCTGTCAGTCAGTATATATGTTTTTCCAGTGTAGCAATGCAGAACGTGCAGATTGTGATAGTCTCTTTTCATCTCTGCACCCATCAACACAGACCATTACGACCATATTCAGTAATGGCCACACATTCAAATGCTCAAATGCAATTTACAAATAAAATGTAGCATTTCCCAACTACTTTGTCAATAAATTTGTTTAATTACTCACAAGCTAATTGGCACTATTGAATCATTGCCAAAATCTGATATCTAGCTATTAATCACAGGTTTTGTGATTTATAATAAATCTTAAATTCAGTTTGCTTGGCCTGAAAGCCACTGCTAATTTACTTTTTTACTTCTCATGAAGCACAACATTGATGTTTTTCATCAGTAAATATGCCATGTCAGTATAGAGGATGTAGAACAACTTGTAGACTGCAATCTATATATTAATGTCGACAAATCAAGAGATGATTGATGACTTTGTGAAGATCCTGATAATCATGCTCCACTGCACATAAACAGCCCCACCGTCAAACACATAAGAGCTCCAAGCCCCTTGGCGTGCACGTTTCAGGGAAACCTTAACACAACCTCAATAGCCAAAAAATGTCTTTTTCCTCCCACAGCCCCATCTCGAGTAGATGTATTGCTCAGTCATTAGTTACTGGAGTTCCAAAGTCTTAGAGCTCGAGACTTTAGAGGGAATAGTGAAAACAGCACATGGAACATCATCAGATCTCCCTCCCCCCAACTGAGAGCACTGTATATACATAACCACCAGCGTTGTAGATCATCCCTCCCACACCTTATATTTTCTTATTGGAAAAACTGTACAAGTTGACATGTGTCTGGGTTTCTGTTTGTGCATATGTGTGAGTTTGTGTGCATTAGGCTTGTTTGTACATGACGTTTGTACATCTCCTATATCTGTAATTATTACATCAAGTCAAACGCAGGATTACTGGTATAATTTCTTCTCCACTCCCTCATCTTCTTTTTCACTCCAACTTTTTTTTTCTCTGTATGGCAAGGCCACACGCATCAGGAGCATACCACATGCCACAGTGTAGCAGCTGCAAAAAGTTAAAAATACTCTGCAACCTGCTAAACAGCCTCCTCCTACTCCTCTAAGCTCTCCAGTAAGAAGATGTTACCACTGACTCCAGGTTTAGATTACATTATGCTTTCCTTTGGCCTGGAGGAACTCAGGGAGGAGATCAGGTCATTTAGGACATGCAGTCAGGGCAGTAGTCACCTTGCTTCACTTCCTCTACAAAACTCCATTTCAAATGTATCTTACTTTCAAATTAATGTTCAACATTTAACATTAATCATGTGTATTATAATGTGGATGGAAACATTCAGATGGTCGTCAGACTGTTAATAAGACATCAGAGTTCATTCAAACTTACAGTGAAGTTGCATTAAAGCCAGGTGCTTTGAGACTGACAGCTGTAACAGCTGTAATTCAAACTAGCAAGCCTCTTGAGATTCTATACATTTAAAGCTTTTTTCCATTCTGAGAAATGAGAGACTTGGCAAGTAGCTTTAGTAATATCTCACAATTTCACCACTGTTCCTGTTTTAGTGAGCTGGGCCAGTATTGGCACTACAAAAGTGAATTGAGATTAAACAGAAATGAGTCCAGTTCTCTTGAAGCTCTGAAACTGTTCACTTTAAGACTAATCAAAGTACTGACACAGTTGATTGGCTTTAAATCCCCCTCTAACCACTCCCTCATCATCTGTCTGTCTCTCTCTCTCTCTTTTGCATGTTGTCTCTTGGTGTACCCTTGGGTTGCAGTAAATAACCGAAGAATGTAGGTTGCTCAAATGTGAGGATGCCCATGAATAGGCTCTTTGAGAAGGATAATGTTTGCATTGCCTCTCCTGCCTCCACCCCTTGCTTGCTTTCACTCTGTCTGTCTCTCTCTCTCTCATTTGTTTGTATAGTCTAATCTAATGATTATGTAAAATGATAGTGCTGAAGTCGAACGTTAAAGATACACACAGTGTAGAGAAGGACAAGAAAGTAATTGCTGTACAGTGTTAATCATGACGTGTTCAGTCTACCTAAGAAAGGTGTCATCCCACCCAGTGAGGCATGTGCACTGATGTGTGCTGGAGTTGTTCTCTAGTCAGTGTCTTTAAATTACTAGCAGTATTCATTAATGAAGATTCTCTGTGGATGTGCTATCTCTTCCCGGTGCCGCTGGGAACCTGAGAACGTCTTCAATAAGGACCATCACTGCTAAGAGAATAAACATCGCCCTGATGCTATGTCTACAACAGGCCTCCCGGCTAGTGTTTGCCCTGGTTACAGTGACGAATAGCAGCCTCACAGACCCACAGTGCACTCAAATAGCACACCATGGTGCAATGGGCCACCCCAGCTATCAGTGGACATGAAAGTTGGGATTCATGAAAAAAAGACAAGGATGGATACTGTATAATTATTAACACCCTATATATATATATATATATATATATATATATATATATATATATATATATATATATATAATATAAAATTTCATGTGTAATTTAAAATTAATAAGCAATAAAATATTTTCTTAGAGTGTTTATTTCTGTAAAAAGAAACAGTCATATTTTATTATGCCTGTCGTGGAAAGAATAGCAGCACTGAGCCTCGTCCTGTAATGTCTAATATTGGGGACACTCATAGAGCGATCTTGGACCTTCCACTATATAGAAAACTTCAAGCTCTTTTATAGACTTAGATTAGTGTATGTACTGTAAGCCTAACAAACTATGAACTTTTGTTCATCTTTGCCTCCCACATCTGCCTCACTGTGTGGAGGGCTTTTTTTTAAAAAAAAAAAAAAACATTTTTTTTAAAGCACTGGTTGTTCTCAATGCTATTTTAACTGCCTGGGTCCATCCATCCATCAATTTTCTATACCACTTATCCTGCAGGGTAGCAGGGAACCTGGAGCTTATCCCAGGGAGCATCGGGTACAAGGCGGGGAACACCCTGGACAGAGTGCCAATCACATACACATTCACACACCCATTTATACACTATAGAGACTTTGGACATGCCAATCAATCTACCATGCATGTCTTTGGACTGGGGGAGGAAACCGGAGTAACCAGAGGAAACCCCTGCAGCATGGGGATAACATGTAGAGTCCACATACACAGGACAGTGGCAGGAATTGAACCACTGACCCTGGAGGTCTGAGACGAACGTGCTAACCAATAAGCCATCGTACGCCCTTAATTGCCATTGTAATTTTTTTTTAATCCATGAACTTATTTGGGAAGTTCAACAACCATCAGTCTCTTTTGTGTTGAAAATTCTATGATTTCCCTCATGGCAATGGATGACAAAAGGATTTCAAATGTGTGCAATCTCATATTTGGCAAAAGGCAGTTTCATACATCTGAGAGCAATCAAAAATAATTTTATAAATGAATTTTTTTTTCAAGGATGATTGAAACAGTTTGCGTTTGTTGAAAGGTTCTATAAGGGGTAATAATGTGTACACATGTCTAAGTTCTCTGTATGTTATCTGTCTGATCAGTGATCAATTCAGGTAGCTTTACTGTATTGGGGAAGGAATTGATGTAAACAAGCAGAGCATTTCCATAAACAAGCAAGTTAAATTCTGAAATATACCCAAAATTGTAAGAGTAATAGGGATGTGGTTGGTCAAGTTTGTGTCTCTTTCTCTCTATTTTTCTCTTGCTCCAGTTCTTTCTTTCCTCTTCTCCCATAATTTTACTGGTTCCTAGACTCTGTCCAAACCTTGTGTTGTAAAATGCACTCTTAACTACGTACACAGTCATTTCCACAAATTCAAACATGCTCATTCACACACTCACTCTTACACACACACACACACAAACCTAAGACTTGACATACAGTGCCTTGCGAAAGTATTTGGCCCCCTCGAACTGTTCGAACTTTTGCCACGTTTCAGGCCTCAAACATAAAGATATAAAACTGTAATTTTTTTGTGAA
>JAFFST010053383.1:125144-167029 GCA_022414735.1 Noturus placidus
TTCAATATTATCGCTTGCACAGTGCTCCTTGGGATGTTTAAAGCTTGGGAAATCTTTCTGTATCCAAATCCGGCTTTAAACTTCTCCACAACAGTATCTTGGACCTGCCTAGTGTGTTCCTTGTTCTTCATGATGCTCTCTGTGCTTTAAACGGACCTCTGAGACTATCACAGAGCAGGTGCATTTATACGGAGACTTGATTACACACAGGTGGATTCTATTTATCAACATTAGACATTTAGGTCAACATTGGATCATTCAGAGATCCTCACTGAACTTCCGGAGAGAGTTTGCTGCACTGAAAGTAAAGGGGCTGAATAATTTTGCACGCCCAATTTTTCAGTTTTTTATTTGTTGAAAAAGTTTGAAATATCCAATAAATTTCGTTCCACTTCATGATTGTGTCCCACCTGTTGTTGATTCTTCACAAAAAATTACAGTTTTATATCTTTATGTTTGAGGCCTGAAATGTGGCAAAAGGTCGAACAGTTAAAGGGGGGCCGAATACTTTCGCAAGGCACTGTATGTAGTGGAACTTTAGAGATGCACAGCAGTAAGACATTTGGCTGCTCTATGCCTGTGCGTATGTTTGTGTGTATCTCTTTGGCCACGTTTTGCTCCATTTACACTGAAAATGCCTCTGAAATTAACTCTGCAATTTACCTATGTTTAGTATACAGCCCTCACCATTAATTACACACCGTGTACACACACACACACACACACACATTTATTTCACTGCATTTCCTTGTTGGGGATGTGGACATTTGCACACTCAGCACACAAAGACTGCAAAACATATAAGTCACAGGAGAAAGTTGGAGGTCCCTCAGATTCAGTGCTGTCTCCTAGAGTTGGTGTACTCGATCCTGGACTTGGGTCCGGACTCGAGTCCAATTATGAACAAACTCAGACTTGTCTCCTACTCAGGTAAATTTGTACTCAAACCTGACATGGACTGGGACATTTTGGACTCTAGACTTTGGACAAATTTTTTCGAGTACAATCAAGTCTGCGTCATTTGTAATATATAAAAAAAAGATAAATAAAAGAAATAACAACATAAACAGACATCCCACCTGTCCCGGAAGTTCTGGGAGTTTCCCGATAATGGCTCACTGACGGCTGCAAATTACGGTATGTACAATATCCCAGAAATCGAATTTTTGAAGACGAGCGAGAGACCAGTAGGAGCAGAGAGTGAATGACAAGAGCAAGAGCATGACAGAGAGCATATCCTGATTAGTCTCTCTTTGACTTATCAGTTTTCTCTGTGGGTGGTCTTTAAAGTCGACCTCTCTTTCTCTAATTGATTCATCCATTAGTTCAGTGTATCTTTGTAGTGTTAATGCGCAGCATTTCAGAGAGTCCAAAAAACGAAAATACAAAATGCATTTCACCCCAGACCTTCTATTTCTTTAAAGGGCTGTCTTGCCCAGATCAATATGGCAGCGATGTTGACCTACAACCTACTAGCCTATGCGGTGTCTATGTATGTCTGTGAACATGACAGCCATAAGTCGCAGCGGAGTGACGTCAACTACCCTCTTCGATTGATTGGCTAGAGGAGGAGATACAGATACAGTGGACCAATGGTGATGCAAAACTCCGCCATCATTTACATAAAACTTGAACTGCAACATTTAGAAAACCAAGTGGAGAATGTGGAAACAAGCACAAAGGGGAAAACAGCATTTTCAAAAACAGCTTGTTTTCTTTAAAAAAAGAAAAAAGAGAGAACAAAAAACAGAGTAATATAACCAAGGAAACATGATTTTGTGTGCGATTCAGAAAACTTTGACTTTATGTTTCAGTTTTGTGCAATATAAATGTAAACGCGTTTGAAAATGTTTGATACTTTATTGGACTCGGCCGGACTTGACTCAGACTTCACCGTTAAGGACTCAGACTTAAGTTCAACTTGGCCCCTTTTGGACTCGGACTCTACTGGTTTAGGACATGGTCTCGACTCGAACTCGGCAAAGGTGGACTCAGACACAACTGTCTCCTTAAACTCACATCTGGATGTCCTCTGTATGTCAAGTTGCACTAGCATTAGAGCCAAACGCCGCTCCCCCACAGCATTCTGGCATAGAGGGTTAGAGCTGCTGATAGAAAAATGGAATGAAGTGGAGGGAGAGGTGATGAATGACGGAGCAGGAGACAGATGCTGTTAGCCTGCATCCTGATATCACACATTTTTGGATCAGAATGTGTTTTGAGAGACACAGTGCCCATCTTTGTGGAACAGACAGACAATTAAACTGAACACATGATCTGTTTCTTTGACTCCCTCCTACTGCTTCCTTAAGTAAGACACTTCTCTGTACTCTTATTAGCCTGGACCACAGGAGCTCAGTGCCAGCACAGAAGGAGACTGGCTTCAACCTTATATCCATCTGTCACAGAAACTTTTCACACAACATGCCTCACTGGACAAATGATACTTTCTTTAAAGCATGGAAGGAGGCACCTTTGGACCAGCATGAGTCACATTTTGTTAGCTTTAGCACAGCATAGTTTATTTCAGGTTGTGTGTTGTTTGTGCAGGCACACTGCTGAGAGTGATGTTAGTCTAGGTGATTCAGACTTAAGTCTTAAGCCATATAGAGTTATAGTTGCAAAGGGAGTGTACTGCAGTGGGTTGGGAAACTGTAGTAATGGCTGACTGCATTCCAAGCTGTTGGAGTGATGAGACTAGTTTAGTGTAGCATGTTATGTGATGTCTGTTGGGCGCTGTGCTTAGGAACTGAGTGTGAGTGACTTAAAGGCCACAGTAGAGCCTCTCACTTTCTCTTCCTCTCTCTCCTGCTCTCTTTGGCTGAGGGCTGGAGTTGGCTGAGAGAGGGGAATCGCCCATAAATAAGAGCTCTGCATATCCGCAGACACTCTGGCACTTGTCCTAAACAGCTGGCTGCTTCCCCTTTTTTCATCTCTGCTCTCTTCCGCTGCATTCCTGCTCTTGCTCTCTCTCCCTCTCCCTCTCTCTTTGGCTCTGTGTAATTATCCCCAGTGTGTCTCCATCCAGATGCGGCATTGTTTAGACACATTAGTGTTGTTCAGGCAATTGGTCAACCTAGCCATGGCTGATGTCATGCTTTCTTTTAAAAGGAAAAACCTATGTGGGCATTTTTGAACTTTGTGAGCAGAGTCTTATATGGGAAGATACTGAAATGATCATAATTTTTTATTTCTACAATGCTGTGAAGATTATAGTGCTGTGTACCTTTTGGGACGTGTAGTCCTAATATGTACACAGAATTCTGACCTGTCACAGATACATGTTCATTGTACAAATGGAGTAATTGTCCCTTCAAATTTATAACAGTGGTCCTTCAGATTCTCTCCAATTATATCCTTGTGACTGAAGGAACAAGGGCGTGGCCTTGACGGTACCACAGCAGTGACATTTGTTTGGAGCTTCAAACCAAGGTTTTTTTCTGAGCCCCGTGTGCATGAAGATGTGCTTTCACATGTATTCCTTGTTTATCAATAAAACCAGCACCTTATGCCATCCAAGAAGGTGGGTGTGTGGTTTAAAGAGTGTGTGCCATCCTCAAGTAATAGTACATAGTGAAATGAGTGTGGGTTTGTTTGAACACATAGGCATGGATTTGGCATGTTGGTGCATCTGTGTAAATAATCATTTCAATCATTTCCCTTGTCTTCCCTTTGTGGGAACCATCTCTGTTAGTGTCATTCAGCCAACACTGTTGATCTTGCCCTTTCCAAGTACAGCAATTCCTCAATGACTGTGTAATAATCTTGTTATTTAAGCTGAGTGTTCTGCTAGAAAGCCAGCTGCTGATAGTTAGGGTCCGTTGTCGCATTCCACATGTAGCCGATTCATCCGCACCATGTTTGGTACTTAAACATTCATGTTTGCCCGGTCCTGGTGAGTAACTCTGGTTCAAATAGTCAGTGTAGGGGATTGACCCCTTGCAAATGTTTCCAGATCAAATTTTCATGTTTGCCGTATAAGGACTGGGGAGGGAAGGATGGTGTTAAAAGAGGCTGAAGTGGATACTGCCGTAGGATGTTGTCAAGCCTTGGTTGGACTTGACAAAGAACTTTAGCACATTTGAGACAACACTACAGTTTGTCACCAAAGCAAGGGAAATGGAGAATCAGGTGAGGGTACAGCTATCAATTGCCAAATAGTTCACCTCCTCGGTGGATGTGATTGAACATCCAGTGAACATCCAGATGTGATTGAACATCTAGTGACCAGCCCAACTAAGGCCAATCATTTCGAATCCTTCATATAGAGATGAATATTAAGTTTCCAGTTCACACTAGCAATGAGCATGCTTTGCTAGTTTCATTTTGTCTTTGTCAAGCTTGTGAAGTTCCCTGATCCCCAATGATTAAGTACATTGGACATCTCAGAGACGATCAGTGAGATCTCATTCTCATAGACTTTACCCCAAGCGTATCAAATATTTTTCTTATTCTATCCCATCCATCCATCCATCCATCCATCCATTCATCCATCCATCCATCTATCCATTACTCCTTTATCAGGGTCACGGGGAACCTGGAGCCTATCCCAGGAAGCATCGGACACAAGGCGGGGTACACCCTGGACAGGGTGTCAGTCCATCGCAGGGTACAATCACATACAATTCACACACTACGGACACACCAATCAGCCTACTATGCATGTCTTTGGACTCCGGAAACCGGAGTACACGGAGGAAACCCCAGACGCACAGGGAGAACATGCAGACTCTGCACACACATGGCCCCTGCGGGACTCGAGCCCCGGACCCTGGAGGTGTGAGGCGAACATGCTAACCACTAAGCCACCATGCGCCCCCTTATTCCATCCCTCCGTCCAAAATTAAGATTGCAAATATTTGTATATTTGTGTCCGTACCAAATTAAACGAATCCGTGCTAATTTATGTGAAATGTTAGTTGAATGGAGGACGTTTAATTTCCTGATGCATAGCTAATCCTGTTTATATGTGACACCAAATCCTAGTCAATCAATATCTCAGTTGTCAGCATGAAAGGCACAAACAGAAAATCAAATCAGCACACATACACATAGTCAGATGCTGTGGCTATGTTCCAGACTCAATATGTATGGACTCAATATTAAAAAAAAAAGCCTAATAGATTAGTGATGCATATCAAAGGGTCAGACACATTTAGAGATTCTGCACATGTCTGCTTCCTCTGTTTATAAGGAAGAGTAAACAGGCCATCTGGATAAACAGGGGTAGATGTGCACCAGGCCAGCGTTTTATATAATACACACCTTGGGGCAGAGGCTATACAGCAACCATTAACAAACACACTTAAGGTTCATCATAAGTCAAGAGATGGGTACACACACCCACACACACTTATGTGTGATTAAGAAAGAAGCTCAGAAACCCAGGAACAGAGGAATATAGACACCACAAACGCATGCACATGAACATGTGAGTGCTGAGGGAAAACCATTGTGGTTGTCCCACAATTCTTTCATTCATAAATGGATGCTTAGACAGGCTGATTCATCTGTCTAGGGCTTGGGTGACAAATTCACAGTAATGGTACAGCATGCTTCATATGCCAGTACCAGTTATTTTGTGGAAACGACTTTAGCCACCTTCATCCCAATTTTACTCTCTTTTTTCACCTCTCTCTCAAATGTCCTCTCCCGTCTCCTTCATTCCCTTGTTCTCTCACAGATGGTGTATCTTTCTGTCTGTCTTTCTGTCCTTTTCTTTAATCTTATTCAAATACTAAATTTTTCCCTCTCTCTTTTTCCTGTTGTTCTGGTCTCCCCGTCTTTTGATTCTGCCATGGCCATTGTCCCTGTTTTTGTTATAATTGTGTTATGGGAACCAAAAACAAATTAAAATGGTGAAAATGGAGCTGGATGGGAAGGCTGTAATGACATCAAGGACACAGAGATGTGACTCATAGAGCAGCTGTGTGCCAGCTGGAGGAGAGAGATATCTGGAAGAAAAGAAGGGAGAGAACGAGTTTACAGAGCCATTTTTATGACACTGCAGGTGGAGTGACGGAACAGGTGTTCAAAGAAAGGGAGAGAGAGATGGCTGGTCAGAGGGGCAAAATGCCATAGGAGGGAGGAGTAGGGTTATAAAAAGGGGAGGAAAGATGTAAGTAAGGGAGGGGTAATCATCCATTTCAAGCTGAGTGGAACTTTTATTTGTCCACTTTCCTCTACGTTTACCTTAGGTACAGTAGATGTTATGTTCCTCAAGATTTGTGCCATGATACACATGCAACATAGCAAGTTTTAAGTACACCTTATATACACCACACACAAATTCATCCTCCTTCAGTGGGCAAAAGACTCTTTTTTTCTAAATGTTTGAATCAATAGTAAAATTGGCATAATACAGATGTCTACTGTGGGGTTTTTTTTATCCATTATTTAGCATTTTCACTGCATGACATTCAAGCAATTTGTGCCAGTAACAGTTTTGATTGCGTGCTGGATATTGTATAGCAGGTACAAACGAGTTTTTCCCATGACAAAGCTCCCATAAAGAGACCCAGATGTGTGAGAGCATGAGGTGGCCTAGCCATATTATAGGGTCTTTAAATGTGCTTCCTCTCATTAAGGCACTATAATGACAAACACACATATAAATATTTTAGATAAGTTATTGCTATATTAAGATGTGCCACTGGAGGCATTTCTTTTTTTTTTAGTTAAGTCCCATCCTACGTCTCATTCCATATCAGTTGGACTCTGAGCAGAGTCCGAAAGTCAGAGTTTTAGATTAACTCTGATTAACTGCCAAGCATAAAGAGCTTTACAGTATTATATAAACCAAGTGGGACTCCTACAATGTAGATGGACAAGGATAAAGGACTCTTAAACTCCAGGATGCTTGTGGGTGTGTATCTCTGCTATATGATGCTGGCAAGGAACAAGTACTTTTTGGCTTTCGAGAGGGCAGGAAGACAGGACTGAAGTAGCACAGTCACTGTGATGGTTTGTTTCAACTCATATGAGCCGTACCTTACCATTTTCATTCCAGTATTTGACACAGAGTGGTAGGGAAACATGAGATGAGAGAACAACTTAGCCTTAACCTCTCCTCAGTTACAGAGCCAAGTATATGTGTGGGTGTCATGCATGTGTGTCTAACCCTCATAGTGATGGGAGACAATGTGGTAAGATAGTCAAAGATTGCCTCAGTTGGATTCCCCTTGGATAATTCCTGAGTTGGATGATTACTGGTCTATTCCATGTTTTTGCAGCTGTAGGAAGGCAGTCTTGCAAGATGTTAACACTATTCAATCAGTACTTGTCGACAACAGAATCAGAAGAATGTTGATCCTGGTATACCTGGTTCATAGTTATTTCGCGTCATAAGAATATAGTATGTAACAATATAGGATAGTTTAGTTCTATAATTTACTCACAATAGAGAAATATAACATCGATCTCCAGTGTGTACAGTACTGTAGAACTAAAACCAGGTTAATATTTATTTAAGCCATAGACCAAGAAAAAGCATTTGGCTACTAAAGGATGAGTTTATTAAACCCACTAAATAAATACATGAAATTGTCATTCTTGCTAGTAATTCTTACTGTAATTCTCACCTAATGTACCTGTTTTTTCAAAAAACACAAGTAAAAGGAACACTGTGTTTGGTGATCAAAGGTAGCATTTATAATATATACAATTGCATTTATTCTTTATTTATGATTGGTATTTTTATATTTGTACAATTTATTCATCCAAAGTTGATCAACTTTATAGACTGTTATTCTAGTCATCCTTTCTTACCAATCTGAAGGCGAATGGATGGATATTCTGAGCAATAACGATGAGAACGGACAGTCTTTCACTGTCCATTCATTAACTATTCTTGTCCTCCTGAGTATTCATACTCTGTGTGTGGTGCTAGAGCTTCCAGCTTACTACATAAATGACTTAGGCCTGCAGCATTAAGGCTTTCAGAAAGAACTGCTGAGAAGGAAAGCCCCGGATTTTAGACTTGATTCTTTAAACAATGAAAAGCCTATTGGGAAGATCGGTCCCTGGCCAAGCCTTGTCCTTATATACAATCACACCTGGTGGGTTAAAATAACTTCTAAATATCTGTAGGAAGGGTGGGATCTCATTTTTTCTTTTTTCCTGTATATGTATATATTTTATTTGGATTGTGTCTTTTCTGGTTGTCATGTGATTTGACTTCACAACTTACAAAAAACACTTTCTGTACTCATACGCCATCTCTCCCACACACGTGTGTATTCTGACACACGTATCTCTCTAAGAGTCTTGATGACAGACTAAACGCCTTCTCTTCTGAGACAGAAGGAGCTGAGGAGCAGAATTGCTTGTCTCAGGTTTCCCCTGCAGTGTGTGCTGGGAGGTGAGCCAGCTCCGTTATATCATTCTCTATGTTTCCAATGGGTTTTAATCCCCCTCCCCATTTCTCCCCACTCTGATTATTAAATAACATGGTTTCCTTTCTGCTACTGTGTCTCACCCCCATCATTGTGGCTGATATTCACCGGTACTGCTGAGGCGGCATTTTCCATTCTTCCCCACAGAGAGTTCTGTAAGAGCTGTGCTTTTCTGTTTGTACCATGCTGATTGCCTAATAATGATTTGTTAAAAAAAAAAACAACCAAAAAAAAAGCAGAAACGTTTTTTTTTTTTTTTTTTTAATAATAATAATCATTTAAGGTGAGTCTAGACTTTAATATTTTGGGTAAACGTGATTTTGTTTGTCACATCATGCCACATTCCTAGACAGGAGATAAAATTACAGCAAAGGCCTCCTGCAGTAAATGGAGCAGCAGTAGCATTGGCCCATTTCCTAACACTAGCCCAGGTCAGGTGCAGTGGCTCCGGTAAAAGCTGCTGCACGATGGCTCCATAACTCATTGTTTTACCAACAGGCCAAAAATCATTTGATCCACTTTGTTGTGACAAAAGCAGTGTCTTTTAATCTGTCTTGGGAAAAGGCCTTCTGTATTTCCTAGTTTTAGACTGGCTTAACTACGTGCACACACACATATATAGAGGAATTTCCATTATGTTGAGAAGTCTGTATAATGTGAATGAGGCTTACTGAGTGTCTCTCACACTAAGGTCACCTGAGGTAAATGGTGAGGGGATGTCATTATGCATTAGAGTTGTTTTCTTGCCATTTTTTGACAGCTTATTTTGGCACTGCCATTTTTGGGGTGTGTGTGTGTGTGTGTGTGTATGTGTGTGTGTGTGTGTAACAGGAGTTTTTAAAGCACCTCCACAGACCTTCATTTACTGTAGCATGACTTCAGTTTTCTTTTCAGGAAGAAAAAAAAATGACGGTGAGAAGAAAGACAGAAACGTGAGAACTCTCCACCAGAGAGACTGATGTAAATGACAGAAAGAAGAAGTCTTGCTTTTATGAGGATGAGGAAATAAGTTCCACTTTTAATCTGTGTGCAGTCTAAAAATAGTCTCCTCTTCTCTGTTTGCTGCCCACTGGGTCATTCAAGTTAAACAAGTCTGGTCTCCTCTAAGAGGGAGCGACTATAGGCATGTGTGTGAATGATTATGAGTGTGTTCACTCACACAGAGACAGAAGGATGTAACAAAGGAGCCAGGAAGGAACTGGGGTGGAGAAAGAGTGAGTTTGTAACATGTTTTTAGTGGCGATTACTGTCAGATGCATGCGTTTGAAACAGCAAAAGGAAGGATGTTCATATTGGACTAGAGAAGAAGAAAGGATGGAGATGAGTAGCTCCCGAGCTCAGTAGCTCGATAAAACACCTTTTGCCCTGAAGCCCTGAAGGCTTTTGTGAGCCTAGAGCAGCAATAAAAACAGCTAGTGCTTAGAAACGTGCAATAACACACAGAGGTTTACTGGAGCAGTGGTGTGGCAGAGCCACTGTCTTTGTCTATCTCTCTCTCTCACACACACACACACACACACACACATGCTTACTCTATCTCTGTTTTTTTTTTCCTCCAAAAGGATTCTCTGTTCTTGTCTCTTTTTCATTTATAGATTCATTTGATGTTTTCTTTTTCAACAATTGGATAAATGGAAAAGACAGGAGTGCCATTGTTTATTTTCAGAATGGGTGGAGCAGCCACATGCCACAGGCTTTCACATGGCATTAATGGAAAAGGCCTGAGCTCAAGATGCACTTCTGCCACCTTCCTAATCCTCCCCCAAAAGGGCTGGGAACATACCTGTGGAAGAATCTGTAGCTTGGCTGTCTGGCTGCTGGCAACTCAACCTCAGAAAGGTGCAGATACCCTATTGACCTTAGAGCTCAGTCTCCATGTACAGACATGAGCAGCACTGGAAAGAGAATGGGCTTCAATTGGCTTCCTCCATTCCTCTTCTTTCCACTGAACTGCACAGTAGCAATTCTAAACACTTTTTCTCCGAGACCAAAATTCCAACATCAGCAGGAGCTGCCGAAGATGACACCGCACCTCCTCATTTCTTTTTTTTCCACTTTCTCCTTTTCTTTTACTTGATCCTTCCTGTAATTCCTGCAATTACATTCCACTGCTTTGTTCAGACAACCTAAAATACAATGGGTTACCTGCTAAGGACACTTTTACACAGCACACAATTACTGTGCATAGAATCAGATAGCATTGCTCATAAATGAGTTTAAGAGCTTTTTAGCATTAGATTACCAGAATACCAGTGGTATGCTAAACCCCCATATATATCTTTTCCAGAAGGTCAATGGTGCCTCTTTAATTCCAGCATGACATCACTTTTCCCACTCAGACCAGCGGCTGTGTTCTTTAACAGGGAAAGATCAGCTGGAGTGGCTGGATAGAGGGATTGCATCACCAATTGGCACTGATTATACAACTTCATGGGCTGGCAGCAAGTACATCTCTCACAAGTCACACATTTGTCAATACAGTCATAGACAATGAAACAAGTCCTCGTCTGGCAAAAACACACCTACAACCCTTCTACACGCCCATCTTTTGAATCCAGAGTTTCTTTACAAAGCAAAGACTTTTTAGAGTTTCACAAGCTGATGGGTTTTGTCTTGAGAAGATTTTTCCATCCCTCACACGTTGCACTAACCTCTTTAAGGGCCATAGAGGAGATGTCATTTTTATGTTTTCTGAGGTGGTTCTGGCTTTTTCGTGTTTTAGAAAGCTTTCAAACTTTTATAGGCTTGTATATCATTTTCAGCACAGTCTTCTTTAGAGAAAGTGAGAGAGACACCTCTCCAAATGGATTGTTAAAAAGACAGCCTTTGTGCCTTCAAAATCTGAAAAAGTACAAAACAAAAGCTGACAAACCTAAAGATAAGGGTCGCATTAGAAGTTAAGTCTGTGCTATACATAAGATCCAATCTAGCTGGTAGAGCCGCTGGAACAGAACAAAAATTCAGAGACTTAAAAGCTGGGCAACCAAAAGGAATTTGCTCTGCGTGTTTGTGTTTATGACTTTTTGTCTTATAGTTTATTTGTGAATATGCACTTGTGAGAAAGCAGCTCATTCAGAGTACATGCCCAACCGAAAGGCAATCCCAGGCTCCACCCTTGTCCAGTTAACAGTAGCGTGCCTCAGCATTTTATGGTCAACGTTTTAAACTCTGCCAACCTAAATGGAAGGGCATGCAGAAAACCATGGGTGAGGCTGCATTGTTGCCACTAGCAGGGACAAGAATGGCAGTGATGGTGGAAGAGTGAAAGAGATGGAAAGGAGCACAGACCCTGCCTTTTCACTGCAGGTAGTTCCTCTAATGGCCTATGACAGCGTTTCTGATCTCAGGAGGCCCACAGCCAAATGGTTTATTCATCAGAGGCTCTCTCGGGTGCTACAGTGGCATGGTCGGTGCACATGCATGAGGGAAATGTGTAAATTACACCTTATATTCCCCATCTCATGCCCTCAGTTCTAGCGTTCTTTGGATGGATGAGTGTGCTGGCTTTCTTTTGCGAAGGTCTCTACAGGAAATCACTGATGTAGAACTGTTGATGAAGCCACAAGTTTTATTTTGGTCCCTTAAGAAAGTGAAATTCAGATTCAGGGTTTTGATAATGTTAGTGATGAAAGATGCCTTAATAGCCATATGGGGTTATATTTTCATTTGTGTTTTTTTGGGGGTTTTTTTTACAAGCCATTGCTGCAGCTTTACATTTGTTTGCATTAGTCACCGTATTCCTTTAACCTTTTAAAAACCTGACCTCCACTCTCCTATATTTCAAACTTTCTAAAGAGATGAAGAGATTACAGAGGAATGTAGGGGTACTGCTTCCTCATTTTAACCATAGACTGACTCTTCACAGCAAACACACAGACACAAAGCTTCTTTTCACGAACATGTACTGTTTGTTGTACACCTACCATCTATGTTGACAGACATTTGATGGCATGATTGTAGTAATAGTGCTACTTCACAACACTTACATAGAATACTAACAACACTACATAGCTGCAGAATAACAGTACAGTAAACTGTTATTGTGAAGCTGAGTGGGATAGCTTTTTCAATATGCCTTACACTCCCCGTCTAGAATTCTCTCTGTTTATCTTTTTGGCAAAAGGCTCAGGTCAACCATTTGAATAAAGAACGCACCACGGTGGTTAGATATGTGTTTTAATGTCCTAAATACAGTTTATAAATGTTTAGTTTTAGAATTTATTATTATTATTATTATTATTATTATTATTATTATTATTATTATTATTATTATTTACATCTAAACAGAAATTCTAATCTAGACCTTAAATTTGCACCACAAGATCATTTAAATAAGTGTGCCATCAGAATGGGCCACATGTAGGCTGTGCCTATGAACTGCATTTCAAAACTTACATTTTCTTTGTGTTATTTAGTGAAGTAGAGTTGTGGGGCCATCTTGTTTTTTTTTGTTTTTTTTTATTCCAGTCTTTGCACATGAGGTAGATATGTCATGATCTGCACGTTTTATGAGCATAGTACAGATGGTCCGACCCTGTCAAAGGTAATCAGAGTTCTGTGCCTTTTTCCGACTGTCTGCTGGAGACAAGTGCTCGAGCAGAACTGCTTGTGTCCAGCTGTAAAAATAGGAATGGAGAAAAGGGAAAGTATGATTCATGAGCAGAGGGATAGAGTTATAGCATGCACTGCAGATCTTTTTGTTGTAGAATTAATCAGACTACTTTCTTTGAATCCCCAGTCTTTATCACTAAATCATACTTGGGCAGACTTTCTCTCTGATGCTGTCGCATGAACCAAAGTAGATAACCAGCATCCATATTGCAGGCTGAGAAAGAAGTGATGTGAGATGCTGCTGATATTTATTGATTTTGTATCTCATTTTTTATACAGTGGGGGAAAAAAGTATTTGATCCCTTGCTGATTTTGTACGTTTTCCCACTGACAAAGAAATGATCAGTCTATAATTTTAATGGTATATTTATTTGAACAGTGAGAGACAGAATAACAACAAGAAAATCCAGAAAACAGCATGTCAAAAATATTATAAATTGATTTGCATTTTAATGAGGGGAAATAAGTATTTGACCCCCTCTCAATCAGAAAGATTTCTGGCTCCCAGGTGTCTTTTATACAGGTAACGAGCTGAGATTAGGAGCACTCCCTTTAAGAGAGTGCTCCTAATCTCAGCTCGTTACCTGTATAAAAGACACCTGTCCACAGAAGCAAGCAATCAATCAGATTCCAAACTCTCCACCATGGCCAAGACCAAAGAGCTCTCCAAGAATGTCAGGGACAAGATTGTAGACCTACATAAGTCTGGAATGGCTACAAGACCATTGCCAAGCAGCTTGGTGAGAAGGTGACAACAGTTGGTGCGATTCACAAAAGAACTGTCAATCTCCCTCGGCCTGGGGCTCCATGCAAGATCTCACCTTGTGAAGTTGCAATGATCATGAGAACAGTGAGGAATCAGCCCAGAACTACACGGGAGGATCTTGCTAATGATCTCAAGGCAGCTGGGACCATAGTCACCAAGAAAACAATTGGTAATGCACTACGCCGTGAAGGACTGAAATCCTGCAGCGCCGCTGATCAAGATAACACATATACATGCCCGTCTGAAATTTGCCAATGAACATCTGAATGATTCAGAGGACAACTGGGTGAAAGTGTTGTGCTCAGATGAGACCAAAATGGAGCTCTTTGGCATCAACTCAACTCGCCGTGTTTGGAGGAGGAGGAATGCTGCCAATGACCCCAAGAACACCATCCCCACCGTCAAACATGGAGGTGGAAACATTATGCTTTGGGGTGTTTTTCTGCTAAGGGGACAGGACAACTTCACCGCATCAAAGGGACTAGACAGGGCCATGTGCCGTCAAATCGTGGGTGAGAACCTCCATCCCTCAGCCAGGGCATTGAAAATATCAAGTAATTACTAAGTCATTACCAAGTACTAAGTCATGTTTTGCAGAGGGGTCACATACTTATTTCCCCTCATTAAAATGCAAATCAATTTATAACATTTTTGACGTGTTTTTCTGGATTTTTTTTTTTTTGTTGTTATTCTGTCTCTCACTGTTCAAATAAACCTACCATTAAAATTATAGACTATTTCTTTGTTAGTGGGCAAACGTACAAAATCAGCAAGGGATCAAAAAAAATTTCCCCCACTGTAAACTCCAGCTTCAGTAATGGACAGGTTGTTTTTCGTCACCTGGGAAATAGTAACTAAATTAGGAACTTCAATACAAAAAGGTCAAAACAGTTACGAACCAGAACCACAAAGTGTGATCTTTGAGAATTATACAATATAAGAAATATTTATATTATATATTTATAGATGTGACTTTAATATATTGCATATTATCAATTATATGGTGTTTGCAAATTTGTATCCACATATGAGAAACTGTCAATCAGGCTTGATCTCTGCTTGTTTCAGACGGAAGCAGTATTTTGTGGGTGAGAATTTGTTTTCTCTGTCAGTTCTATATAAACCTTCTAATAAGTACCCTTGAAAGGCTACATTTTCTATAAGACCCAGATTAGTAGAAAAGTAAAGCTTCCAAAGTACACAGCCCTGTGTGCCATGCTTTGGTTTGGCTGAGCATTTCACCCCACACGCAGGCCACAGTAGCCAGCCGGACAGAGGACACTTTCTCCAGCCGGTCATCAGGTCCATGCTCACTGTTCCCAAACAGAGATGCACCCACAGGGGGCACAGACCACGTCTCACCCCTGGGCACCTAGACACACTTTCAGTACAGACTCCTGTTTGTCATTAACCAAATGGTCCTGAAGGAATGCAGAGAGATGTCCAAGAGGGCTGACTGTGGCATATGTGGAAGGTAAACAAGAGATGTGCAGGATTAATTTACTCTTGATCTAGAGTTTTGTGGCTCTATTTGTACTACAGTGTCCCCAATGAAATGTGAGTATGGCTGCTGATATAAAAACCCCAGTGAATTCAAATTGAATAAGCCACTTTTAAAATGTGTGTAATGAGGATCTAGAAATAATGGGAGTCATGTCTTTATAGGGAATGAGTAATGCAAGGGCAATGTCAAAGCAGACCTAGAGTAAGTTCTGGTTCACTGCAGTCCACCGCTTTACGTTGTCAATACAATTTTGAATGTGAAGGGCTGTCAGTGTGGATAATCAATAAAGTGGATTAGTACCGGTTTTGTGTCAGACACTCAAAGTGGTCATGTAAGTTCTCTGTAACAGGAATGAATGGTCCTTGCATTTATCGTACAGAGTGTCATTCTTCTCACACTGATGAAGGACATTTGAGGAGAGTCAGTGGTGTAGGCTGGATGTTTTCCTATTCCCCCAGGTAGCAGCAGCCATATCAGGTGCTATTTTAATGAGTTTAAAGCTGAAAAAATGAGGGAGTGTCCAGTGATCATTAGAAGTGTCATAAGACATAAGTGCAGGTAGACGTTTTTACACTACTTTCATAAAATGAAATGAAAAAACATCCAGACCTCAGTCTATCCTGCCATTAATGTCCTAGGGTTTGTTTTTCTTCATAGTTATTCACCCACTTTGCCATTTCCCCAGGAATCTTAAATACGCCTGGCTTCTTGTCCCACATTGAAAAGGGCCTCTGCATAAATACAGCTCTTGATGGTGCTTCAATCTCACTTGCCTTGTCTCCTGCACTGTGGTCAGCGCCATGTGGTCCAGGATTCCAGGAATAGCACCTTAATACCGCCACCGCCCCAACCACCCCCACCCCCAACATATTTGCCACTTTGCCCCTCTGTTTATGTGTCTTTTCACAGATCTCCATTTTAAATATAACTGAGATGAGAAAGCTACAGTCAGCCATGGAAACTAATCTTTTTTAACCCAGTAACATTGTCCCATTCCTTAGTACCTCTAATATCCTACTCTTCCCAGGTATCTGCTGGCAGCTGTAGGCATCTAATGAGGCTAATAATACAGCTCATTAACTCTGTAGTTTCTCTCTCTCTCACCCACACACACACGCATCTACACACATGAGCGTGTAAATGAGAGGCCTCAGATGTCCAGCAGGATAGTGAAAAGCAAGCATTAGCTCTCTCATTGATCTCAGGCTTTTCACAGGGGGATATTTGCGAATTTGTAAAATAAAGTCATTCTGGAGCAGCAGAGTAAGATGAATAGGGTTCTGTGCTGGGCTGCTAGGTGGACTGAACCCCTCTGTTTTGGGTTGTTTTTCCCCTCCATCAGAGCGGGTACACTAGGCTGCCTGTGCAGAGAGGGGGCGGAAGCAGGACGTGGATGTGTAAAGTGATCTGCAGACCCGCACAGAGCCCCTTTTCAGCACCGGCTGTTCACCACTCTGCTGCGACACATCAGGCAGTCCTCCATCCACATAAACAGCAGCTCACATCAGGGACATCCCAGCATGCATCAGCACCCCGCTGCCAGCCTCAAAGCCTCACCATGAGAGTGAAAGCTATTCACCAGAGGGACTGGCAAACTCACTGACCATATTTTAGACCACTAAAATATTGCAATTCAGTGCAAAAACAACCCTTAGGCATTGTCCGAATGCTGAAATTATTAAATTAATTATGCTTATTATTTTCATTCATCATAATTCCTCATGTGGGAGTTTGAATTAAGGAAGCTGAGCCTCAAGCTGTTTCTCACTTAAGAAAATATCTGCGTTCTGTCCAGGTCTGACAGCTCCTGCCTCTTATGAAGGCTCCCTTCTGTTACTGTCATTCCTATGATCAAATCTTACAGCTTTCCGAGTGTCAAGGCGTTGCAAAATGCCTTAATGTTTGTTATATTATATGAGCATAGGGAGACATCCAGGTACAGTAGCAGGTTATTATCCCATGGTCATTTAAAAGTGCTTCTTCAGAGAGGTGGCCATGGGTTGGGTAATTAGTCTGAGCCACAGTGGAATCCAGAGAACTCCGTCCATCAGTTTGCCTTCGTTTTTGTTTTAATTGCTTTAGATATTTCCAAACCATTACCTTAAAGTGGTTTGAACAGGATGCATACCACGTAGGCTCCCACAGCACAAAATAAACAATCACAATAAAAGGATAAAGTTAGAATCAGAGAGCAGTGAGTGCAGAAAAGGCCCTGGCTTGGTGCTGAATGTGTGAGCCCTTTGTGTGTATGAATCTACTTGTTATTGTTTCCACTGGTGACTGTAGGTTCTTGTCTGAGGTGCCGGTATAGCCTAGCCACTGCCACGGTGTGAGAAATATGTGACTATGTGTTAAACGCACATTTCTGTGAAAATATGTGGTTTTGGTTTGTTGTTAAATAACCACAGAGTTTAGAAACATTCTATATTTCCATTAAAATACAGAACTGAATATTTCTATCTAGGATTCTATCTAGGATCAGAAGAATCATTTTTTATGTTTAAATTTTTCTTTGTGCTAACATTAATTTGTCCAAACAGTATTAAGAGACTGTACATTTGTATTTTACTGCCTGACTCTCAAATATCACATTATGTACTGATATACTTAAAACGCTTGAGTTGTAATTGAATCATTTGGACATTTCCTTAGACTATTTAAAGGTACTGTGCTTTAGGAAAATGCTAGTACAACGTGACTCACGCATTCAGTGCCTGGAATTCCCTTTTGCTTGTGGCTGGCCAACTACTGCTTTTGGCCCTGCAGGGATAACTTAAATCGAATGTGCCAAATAAATGAAATAATGATGTGACTCCAGTGAACCGCTCATCTTATTGCTGGCCAAAGGCTGCTTTCGAAACAAAAATACATTTATATAAAAAATACATTTATACCAATTTATTCCAGAAAAGATCATATGCTGTCCTCCTTTCTTTTGTTCAAGTCTCAAGTTTCTTTCAAGTACACTTATATATTTTTTCTTAATTATTGTTTTAATCACCCCCTTTAAACCATACCGCTGAATGCTCATAGGCTTAATGTGTCCTCTCCTTAAACTTTGCACTCTTGCCCCTGGTTTTTAACCGTGGACTGTTGGTGAGATCACCGCTTTCAGAGCCTTCTTTTCACCTCGAGGCTCTGCTTACTCTTACACTTGTAGTAGCAAAGACCTGACCTGGCTGAGCCCATTCCCTCCTCCCCAAGCCCATTCCAGCGATGCTATCGCCTCACTGTGAATAGGGAAACAACAGAGAATGGGGATTAAAGTATCCCAGTTCAGGCATTATATTTAAGCAGCAATCCCGTTTGAGAGACACTGAATGTAAGAGAAGTAAAAAGTAGACAAGGCTGAGCATTAATCTGATGCCAACTTTATTGGAAATGTGTGACTTCCTGCCCATCATCCCGCTCATTCATTCATTATTGATTTACTTATTTGTTTGTTTGTTTATTTATTTTTGGCAGAATATCATAGGACATGTTTCTTCATGTGTGCCATTTCTTTACATTAATCACACTAAACTTCAGTAATGCCCATGTGAGTTTGGCATTAGAACATACATAAAAATTTGTCATTGTCTTGGTGCGCTTGGTCCTCTGAGCTGAGTAGATCAGACCTAATTTCTGATCACTGTTCAGAAATAATTCCTGAGTGACATAATTGGCCATTGCTGAGCTGTTTCTCAAATGATAGGTGCAAACAATAAAGCCATGTGGACACTAGGGTGCAGTTTGGCAGTAAGACTTAGGCCATCATTTTAGCTCAGACTATCCCTAAATGAACTCCATAGAGTGCTTTTAGTGAAACAGTGAGAGAAGCAGCGTTCTTCCTTCACACAGTGCTGGGCTGATGTCGGCTTTGGAGGCTGCTGAGAGGATATGGAAAGAAATGGAAGTAAACACCAATCTTAGCCAAGCTCCTAGAACCCACATATCATCGATCAGAGCCAAGCTTCTAGAACTTTTTCATGTCCTATGACAGATGGTGCCTCTTTTTTCTTTCTCTCTCTCTCACACAAAGTCTCTCACTGAGAGCAAGTAAATGCAAATCAGAGGCCAAGAGCCAGGCCCTGCAATGGATGAGTCTGATTTTAACTTTGAACGAAAAGACCTATGGCAAGATAAATTGTCAACTATTAAGATGGATTTAAAGAAAAGGCTTATATATGAAATTTTACTGATCAGAAGATGATGAATTTATGAAAGCGATGAATGAACTACTTAGGTAACATAATAAATTGCACTCAGTACAAGGCAGGCCTGTGATTCATTCTGCTTCTTTCAGCTGACTGCCTTCGTTGTCTGCTTCCAACACCAAATATGGTTTGTAGAAAAGATTTTCTCTCCATACATTTGTACTTTTTTAAAATAGCAACCAAACAGTCTGCCCCAGGCAATATGATATAGATAATATTAAGCTTTTTGTGGAAAAGTGACACCGAAGACAGACATTATAAAGTACATAAGACAATCATGGTTATCGAGGCTTAAAACAAAACAATTGGCAACATTTTTTAAATATCCTGTCATTTGAGTCATCCCTTGTTAATATTCCATGATCTGGTAGGCATTTGGGAAATAGTGTCAAAAAGTGGGAAAAAATTACTTTTTAAATGCCCCAAAACAAACATTCCATCATGTTTCTGGAATGATGTGGTTAGCAATATGGAAACAGACTGGGTCAAAAATGTACTGGTAATAAAAACTGTGAGGGAGAGGAAAAGGGGAAACTTAGGAGGGGGTACAGGGAGCTTCTGGAATTACATACTGAAACACCCCCATCACACACACACACACACACACACACACACACACACACACACACATACTCCTCTAACCACAATTTTTCAGAAGGAGGGTGTCCCTAGCTCATGGTGGCGTGTGGATCCAGGTTCTTTAAATTGCATCCCAAAAATAGACCTATAACCTCTGATAAAAACCTCATTCAGAGTCAGGCAGAAAGCTAAAGAAAACTTCTCATGCATATTTTGCACAAAGCGTTATAAATGGACTGTTTTGCCACTTCAGCTCTTTTTAATATCCATATATCTACAATGTCAGATTAGACACCTTTCTTTCCACTGCCCCAGAATTAATCTTTTCTTTTCACTTCTAGAAGAACTGGCTCCCAAGACGTTTGCCACCCATTGCTGACATTTCTCAAGTCAAATACTCTTGAAAGGCAATTTGCTTGGATAATGGATGTTTCCTAAAATAAAAAGGTTGCTCTTCAGAAGGTTGGTTTGGCCATGGGTCTGCTGTCAAAGTGCCAGGCATTTTTGGGGAATGTGTTGGTACTTCCATCAGCCCATAGCTGTGTTTGGGAGTATGATGAAAGCTGTTTAAGAGATTTAAACTGTTACCTGACCCATTTGCTCTAAGTAAACTCAGAGGATTGGGGCACAATCTGGACACACTGTAACCAACTTTTACCCTTCCAATGTCACTAATCCTCACATAAACACACACATACACACACTTTTTTTGCACTCATCTCTAACTTTCTTCTAGGCAGATTGTATGAGAAGATAGCTCAGTGCACCAGGTGTCTGGAAAAGCTGACGATGTCAGCAAGGTTACCCAGCATTCCTTACAGGTTTACAGTCGGATGAAGAGGGCCATTGTGTCTAAAGGTTTAGGCATCTTAAAGATGCAGCCTTGGTATTTAGTTGAGCTCTCATAAGTGGACAACATTTTGGTTTTCTTTTTAATGTGGAAGCCTGCCTAATAGTTTAGAGTCTAGTGGCACATGTTGAAGCCAACAGAAAATACATGTACACTACATATGTGTGTGTTAGTATTGGCAGTGTGAATAAATGTGTAGAAGGCTGTGGGTATTAGAGATGGATACTTTAGTGCTTCGATGTCTCAGATAAACAGGTGATTTTTCTCTTTTGCTGGCTTTTGTGTGGTTTTGTCTCTCAGCAGAAACTAGATGATGGAACGAGATGCTTATTATTTATGTTCTTTAAATGTCAACATCAAATGTCAATAGTATGTTTCAGCACTGGGTTAAGCTAAACCCATATTTATCAGCACATAGCTGATGCAGCTACTTAGACAGGAGTGAAATCACGTTCATTGCCTAATAAAAAATCATTTTTGGGGCCCCAGGAGTTCACACCTCAAAGCTATAAAGACAATTTATGCTTCATTTAAGCCTGAATAATGGAAAACTAAGTGCTCGGATGCCGTATGCTGCATTAGATAAACATACTGCCTGCAGAATGATACTTAAAAATGATGGTAGTATGATCAGTTGATAAATGGCATGAAAGTCTCTAAGCATAACAAAAGCGCATTTTTGCTTTAGCTTACACTACATACATGGGAGGCTGGGGGGGAGGGGCAAGGAAAGCTCAGGAAATTGGCTTTTCACTTTAGCTCTGCTTTTTTACTGTGAGAAAGAATAAGCTAGAGAAAAACAACACACAGACAAGAGGGTAAAGAGGAAAGACAGATGAAACATCTAAGATTGCAGTCACACACAGAGCTTGTTTACATTTCAGTTTATGCTCAAAAGGAACCCCCTGTTGGTCCAGAATGGCGTCTGGGTGGTGTGTTTGGTGTGACCATATGGAGTTGATGGTGGTGTGTGTGGTGCAGGCTGACTTGACACTATGCCTGAGGAACACACAGGCTTGCCTTAATTGACTTATAAAAGTGCTTAAAATTCTATTTTATGACACCATTTTAAGACAACTTGCACAGAGTTTGATATCAAGTCATACTTAGTAATCAAATGTGTCACAGGCCTTTATTTGCTAGCCAAACTTCAATAAACTTTAATCTGTCTTGCGGAAAAGTAAAAACAAAAAGATCTGACTGGCTAGATATTTAAAGTCACACCAAATAGGCAGTTTGATAGAATGATGACATTAAAGCTTTGAAATAGCCTAGTTGGCAGGAAATCTGGCAAGCATGTGCTTATAGATTTGGATTAGGAAAGTCAAACTGACAGTTATGAAGATTTAAATGAGGCTGCACTCATTGTGCACTGACAGCTGGGGATTTGGTGCTACTTCTGATAGGCCCCTGTGATCAGAGTAGTGTGTGCTTTGTTGTTCGAGACAGCTTGCATCCTCTCCGCCACTTTTCCAAGGGGTAGGCTGACCTGGACAAATAGTGAACAGGGTATGATATATGGATTAAGCAGGACTGTCCAGGGAGTTCCCACTGGGGAACTTGCACGCTTCCATTCTGCTTTCAGACAGAGCAGACATATTTCCTTTGACTGGAGCTGGAGAGAGGATGTGACTTTTCACAGGCTGATCCAAACCCAGGCAGAGCTCAGTCTCCAAACCAATATGTTAAATACCAGATCCAGGCTGAAGACAAATAGGGCTCTTTCAGAAGTGCTACAAAAAAAATCAATGCAGTTTAACTTGCAGGATCTAAGCTATTGTCCCTGAAAGAAGTAAAATGATGCCAGATTGTATTAAAATGGTTTTCACTGCTCAAGTATGTCCCTTAGACCTGTAATAGTAAGAACTTTTCTAAGCCACCATACAAGACTGAAATCACAGTGAGTGCAGGCTGCACAGCCGATAGGATAAAGGGCCATAAATGCACATTCTGTATCAGCCCTACTGACAGCATTCATAGGAATTCAGCATCACACCGCAGGATCATAATGTGAATCTGACAGGAAAAAATGTGCTTAGTTTAGTTTACGTCATTTATTAAAAAAAAAAAAAAGATGTCTCGATTGACATATAGATTATATCTCTTGCCCAATTTTGCTATTCCATCATTAGAGAGTTCATGAAGCATTTTTTAATCTGTTATAAACCAGTTTATAAAGTCATTTATGCATCATGATAGGAATTTGCAGATGCATCACATTCATGACTATCAAAATCATGTGTATGTGAGAGCTGTTTCAATTGTGAAAGCAGGATTTGGAAAATATTGATGATCTTTTTAACTTTGAGGTCATGCTGGGGTTTCTTGTAACTTCTATAATAGTAATAGTGTAGCCTGTTCAGTGAGGTAGGGTCGGATTTTCTTGATGTTGAACAGGATGAATCTACAGGACCGAGATGTGGTCTGTAAAGGTCAAGCTGTCATCCAGAGTCACCCCAAGGTTCCAGGCTGTACAGCGCCGAGCTGTACAGTGAGGTTTTGGTTGATTGAGGGAAAGGTGGGTCTGACGAGAAGCTCAGATTTTGCCAGGTTGAGCTTAAGGTGGTGTTCCCTCATCCAGACTGAGATGTCCGACAGGCAAGCCGAGATGCGTACAGAGACGGATGGATCATCAGGCTGGAAGGACAAATAGAGCTGGGTGTCATCGGCATAGCAATGATATGAGAAGCCATGAGACTCAATCACCTGTACTAGAGATGTCGTGTAGATAGAAAAGAGAAGTAGACCCTGTGGAACGCCAGTTTTGAGTTTCTGAATTTCAGAAATACCTCTCATTCAGGATACCTTGAAAGATCTGTCAGATAGATATGATTCCACCCAGCGCAGAACCATTCCAGTGATGCCCAGGCTCGAGAGAGTTGACAGAAGGATCTGATGGTTCACAGTGTCGAAAGCTGCAGAGAGGTCAAGCAGGATGAGGACAGATGTTCTAGAGGTTGCTTTTGCTAGTCGTAAGGCTTCAGTGATGGAAAGCAGAGCAGTCTCCGTAGAGTGATTGCTCTTGAAGCCAGACTGCATGGTGTCCAGGAGATTGTTCTGTGTGAGAAAATTAGAGAGTTGATTAAAAACAGCTTTTTCAAGAGTTTTGGAAAGAAAAGGGAGGAGGGAAACAATGATGATTAAGTAATTTTTTTAAAAGTAGTGGGGTAACCCAGGCCTGCTTAAATGAGGTAGGGTATGTGCCAGTAGAGAGGGATGTGTTAAAAATGTGTGTGAGTGCAGGTAAATGTGGGAGAGATGAACTGAAGAAGGTGAGAAAGGATAGGGTCAAGAGGACAGGTTGTGGGATGGCTAGAGAGGAAGAGTTTAGAGACATCAGTCTCTGAGAGGGGAGAGAGGAAGTCAGTTGGGAGTAACATGGAGGAGGAGCTGGTCTATGTACGTCTGGGGTTGAGAACTGGTTCCTGATTGATATGACCTTGTTGGAAAAGAAAGTGGAAAAGTCATCTGCAGTGAGAGAGGTAGGGGAAGGGGGAAGAGGGGGACGGGGACAGGGAAGGGGGAGGAGGAGGACAGAAAAGAGAGGAAAAGGTTTTGAAAAGAGTGCGGGTGTTTGGAGAACTACCAATCTTCTCTTGGTAGTATGTGGCTTTAGCAGTGGAGATGCTGTTGGAAAAAGAAGAGAGAAGTGTCTGGTAATTAGTTAGGTCAGTTGGGTTGTTAGATTTGCGACATTTCCTTTCAGATGCTCTTAGTTTGGCCCGGCTGTTACGCAGAGCTTCTGAGAGCCAAGGGCTAGAGGGTGATATGTGAGCAGGTCTGGAGGTTAGGGGGCAGATGCTGTCAAGAGAAGATGTTAGGGTGGAACATAGCATGTCAGTTGCAGTGTTTAAATCAAGTGTGGAGAGGTGGCTATCAGAGGGAAGTAAGGTTGTGACAATGGAGGAGAAATGTGAGGAGGAACGGGAGCAAAGATCTGCTCTAGAAGTGTTTTTTTTTTTTTGTGCTTTTTTTCACCCAGTCATTGTCACTGCCATGTAATTATGGGCTTATTCCATGCCATTATGTATAAAAGACCATGAGTGTCACAGTGAAGTGGAGATCACGTGATCATACAGTAGATTGTAAACTTTATCAGAAGCTCCTTTGGGATTTATATCCTCACCCAAAAGTCATAGAAACCCAGTGAAGGGAATGAAAGGTGGGAAACATTTCCTATCAAACATCCAGATAAAAATAGAACATTATTGAGTGTTGGCATGAATGTGGGGGTGTCCCATCCAGAGTGTATTCCTTCCTTGTGCCATTGTTCCCAGGATACACTCCAGATCCACCATGACAAGGATAGAGTTATTAATGAAAAAGAATGAATGAATGATATGCATGTGGAAGATGTGTGCTGCCTGTGGTCATTTTTTCTTCTTTGATCTGAAATAGTCTCAATATCTGCCTTTTTGTATGACTTTGGTAAATTGCCAGAAGCTTAGGGGCAAATATGGTCGAAGATAAATGATATATGCACAGATAGACCATTATACTTAACTGTGTTAAAAAATTAAACTTTGGCAAGTCTAATTTACTGTGGAGAGACTGCAGGAAGGTGGGCTTTTGTTTAACAATCATAAAAATACATTCTGCTGCTAAGTACTTGCTTATAGCCTAAGCACAAACTAAGTTGCAGGAGGCCAAAATAAACTTGGATAGAAGCAGTGTCTGAGACACCTTAAGACTGACAACCACCTGTCCCAGCTCACAACTCACAAATTATGAGTGTCATGCAATCATTTATTGCAAATGAAAATAATAAGCCCAAGATATTTTCTATGGCAAGCTAATGATTGACATGGAATGTAATGAATTCCTAGTGTTTGGCAGAGGAGCAGAAGAACAAACAGAACTAAGCCCTGGTTTGAGAAGCAGTATATTCAATCACAAACAAGAAAAAGGTTTCACAGCATTACATAGTTTACATTTAAATAAATAAAGATAAACATTTTCACTTTTTTTCACACCAGAAGAGTTATCTGAAAATTCAAATCACAGTTATCACAAGTATAAGTATTATTACAAATAATGTCAAGAATAGTGGGCAGCTTTTTGAACAGCTTTTGAAGAACAGCTGGCAGCAGATTTTGAGTACTAGTGCTTATTGACAAGTGCAGGTTTGGGGTTTTTTTTTTTTGTTTTGTTTTGTTTTGTTTTTTTGTGTAAAACTGATATAATGCTGCCCTCTTATGGTGAGATATGGTTTTGTGTTTGTCAGTACCTTTAACTTTGTAGTTCTACAATCCTAGACTTTTCAAACAAATGTTCAAATGCCAAACACTGCACATGTGTACCACAGTAGTATTTATAGGAAAGCATTATGTTGGTACAATTAGCAGATAATTGTAAATTTAATGTCAATTTAGTCTTAACTTTATTTTAATTAATTTAAATTTAATTCTGGATCAGTTTATAAAGAGAAGTGACAATACTGACATCAAATTTCTTTATGTTCTCTCTTCAAGATGCTGACAGGGCTTCAAGATGATGACAGATGATCATTTGCTCATCGATGAAATGAGGAGATAAGAGAGAAGCTATTATAAGCTCTTTCTTTCTGCTCATGCCGCTGGAGATTGTTCCAGACTACAGCAGAATGCCATTGTGTCACAGACTCCATAGATAAGGAGCAGCCTGCTGAATCAGCCACGTTGGCATCATGGCAGGAGAGGCTAAACGGACGTATGCCACCAAAGAGCTGGATGCAGAGACCAACCAGGAAGGAAAGAAGCTTGAAACTGAGCAGTTCAATGAGAAAGCATTAAAAGGATCCCCTGAGCACTTTCAAAATGTGCGTGTGGAGTCACAGACTGTTAAAAATAGTACTAAGTTTGTAGAAAAGGAGAAAGACAGCATTCAACAACGTGAAGCTGTTATCCGGCCACAACAGGCTGGAAAAATTGATTTCAAGTCGTTGCAGAACCGTTCGAACTTCGCCAGTGATAGAACATGGCCTAATGGCAAGGTCAGTCCTCAGTCTCCCAGTGGAAAAAGTCGTATTCGAGATAAGGGGAAAAAGTCAGGAAAAACAGAGCGAGCTAACCCACAGCAGCTGTGCAGACTGAGTGCTACAAATTCACGTTCCAATCCCACAATTGGGATAGCCTATCCACAGCAGAAGCTTTCACCTCCCAAGAAGCTGGAGGCCAGCCGGGGCCCTGTCTCAGGCAGCTATAGGTTTCATGTACCAAATATCCCAGAGCGAGAGGCAGAACTGCAGCAGGAAGAGTTCAACCTCAACCGCTGTTTCCAGGAGGGCTCTAACCTCATATCTCCAAGCTATCCCTCACAACCAGTGGGCTCTGCAGGAGGGGGCTCTTCTCACCAGCACTCAGTATCCACTGCAGCTCAGCAGCAACCTGGTGCATTGGAGACCAATAACACACAACCTGTCAACCAAATGCATTTCCCTGACTTTCAACTGAGTGGAGTTGACTTGTGGCAGTCTCCTGACAGGGCTTTCAGTAATGCTGGTTTTGGGGTCCCATCACAGAAGTCTAACAATGTTGTGGAAGTGAACAAACCCAATGGATTTGTCCCATTACCATTTCAGTATGGGTATCCATTGTTGGATAATACAGATTCCTTTCCCTGTGATCAGAACCAACAGCCACAAGATTTATTAGAAGTATCTTTGGGTCCTAACCAAGTGACCCAAAATTCATTTTCATTTCAGTCCTCTGGGGAGGAGCACAAGGTTGTGCAAAACAATACAAAACTGGGTTATGAACAGTCAGAGGACAGGCAATATTCTTTGCACTCCAAACCTCCCCAGTATTTGCAGACTCCCCATGCTATACCATCATCTGTGCATTGTACAAGAAGCATAAGTGATGATGTTAGTAATGGTGATAGCAAAGATTCAAACAATCAACAACCAGATAAGAAAAAGTGTGCTTTATCTGACAAGGCAGATAATTATTGTCCAGCAGACAATAGGGATATGGGTGCTTCTGCAGGGGGCAAAAGAGGTTGCCATTCAAAAAACAGTACTTCTAGTCAAAGAATTCTTGTTCAAGGTAGTGTACATCACATCAGAAATATTGCACAGAATCAAAGTCCCCAAATACACTTTTCAAAAAATAATTACAACAATTCCCAGACAAATATCATCCATGTGGGCTCAGCACCGCTTGACAAGAACAGTAGAGTAGCACAGCCATGGGAAGGGCCCAACAAAACCTTCCCATTACCCTTAGATCAGAACTCCACCCCATACCCATTTCAGTGCCAATCTCCCCTTGAGCAAAGACAAAATGCAGGAATTAACAGCCGCACGCCCTGGCAACAGATCCGCCTTACTGCAACCACGCCAAACCAAAACAGGATCGAGCTTTCCAGGCAACTTAGTAATCAGCAAATGGCTTTTTTGATAACTCCGTCTGACTGGAAAGAGGATAGTAAGTCTCAAAAATGTAACACCCAGAAAAGCTCTAACGATTTTCCCAACAATCGATCCAGTGAGGCTTTTTCAAAACTGAGGCAAGACAGTGTCAAGCAGGGGTGTAGTACAATATCACCATGTCAGTTTACAAGTAAAGTGGAATCAAGCCAAACCCAAGTCGGAGATGCCAAAAATAAATCATTATACTTTGCTGTAAATCATGCAGTGCATGGGGCCACACCAAGAACCCCCAGTTACCCCCCATTACATGTTCCGACTATGGAACTAATGATGGTGTCTCCATATGATTCGCCCTCACACTCACCCATACAAAATCAAATGGCTAGCAGCACTTGTTCCTCTCTTTCACCAGACTCTACTAGTCCTGCCAGCAGTAACTCTGATGACAGTCAGAAGGCATCTCCATCTCAGTTTTATAACCAGGCGCAAAGTAAGGCATCACTAGACAACCTGAGTTCTAATCAGCATCACTACCATTCAGAAGTTTCCCGTAGCCTGCGGTACAACCAGGAAAAAGCCAAAGAGAATATTGTGGGTTTTTCATCAAATATCAGGCATGCAAAATCCAATGTGGATAGTGGGAAAGGTTGCATGGACAGCTATGGGATGGATCACCGTCCACCACCACCATATTCAGCTCACCAGCTATTAGCTAGCTCTTTAGCCACAGCAAACCTTGACCAACTGGATGTACTTCTCACATGCAAGCAGTGTGATCAGAATTTTAATAACCTGGCTTCTTTTCTCGATCATAAGCAATACTGTGGACAGCATACATTTGCACAAAATGACTTCAAAGATATCCGCAAAATGGAAGACACAAGGAAATTTCATGCAGATCACACAAAAGCTATTTCATCTGGCACCAATTTTTCCATGTCACGGAGTTCATCTGATTTGCATATGTCCCTGCTAGGGCTTAACAAGAATGGGGAGATCATGCCTGACAGTGAAGCCAAAGTTGATGCAAAAGATGATCCTATGAAACTCATGCTGCCATCTGCACCACTGCCTGACTTAGAGATGGAAGATGCTAAGTTAGATAGTCTCATCACTGAGGCGCTGAATGGGCTTGGTTATCAGTCAGACAATGTGGAAATCGATAGTAGCTTTATCGATGCGTTTGCAGATGATGAGATCACCACTACAAAATGCTCATCTAGTAGACAGACTCTAAAAACCAAAGACTCTGTAATGTTTGAGAGCCGAAGTAAGCATGAATTCACATCCAGTGAAAAATCATTAACACAACAAAAGTATACATTTGATGCAGACTTTGACTGCCTGTCTGCTGAAAGCAAACATGTTGATGTTACCTACAAAGAAAATAACCGTGATTCAGAGTCACATAAAGAAGGTACCAGAGAGGGGTCCTCTCATGTGAAGAGGGAATCCACTTTGGAGGAATCTAACACATGTACAGAGTGGGTTAAAGAGACACAAAAATCAGATAAGACCACAGATAAGACAGATGAAAGTGAGCTTGGTCCAAGGTTTCTCTTGTCCAGAAAGTTTTCAGAAAGAGGTGGACTCAAAACCTTACAAAGCAACACCCCTTCTGTTAAAACACCTATTCCTCAATCCCCATCTGCCACTAGGAGTCCCACACCTCAGAGGCCAGTAGTGAAGGAGAGGAAAAGAAAAAGGATTAGTGGAGGGAGTTGGAGTAAGGAGCTCATTCACAAAATAGTTCAACAGAAAAATAAGCTTCATAAGCTCCATGTGAAAGGCACTAAAAACATGCAGTTCTCACTTGTGATGGAGAGGGTGACACCCACAGTACAGAATCCAACATTCAGGGAGTACGATTACATCTCTGATTCAGATGAGGACTGTGAGCCTGTGAAGATAGCCAGCCAGGGTCGCCTTAGTCAGAGCATCCGTTGCAAGTACACATATACAAAAGAATGTAAAGGGAGAATAAGAGCAGATAAGAACATGGAAAGTCCATGGAAGCAAGACAAGATCGAGAGCTTTGAATTGAAAAAAAATCAAACTGTCTCTTCACCCTCAATAAAAGAAATCTCTGGCCATCAGCGGGTGCGAAGGCGAAGCAGCAGATCTTCGACCAGCAGTGAACTCAGCACATCTGTGAGTGTCTCCAGTGAGAGCCTCAGTAGTCCTAAAAGCATTGATCGCACAGATTCAGACTGTGAAAAAAGAGTGGAGATAAGGAAAAAAGACCAGGATTCCTTTGATCAGGACAGATCTCCACAAAGAATACTAAAAGAGTCAAGCACATCATTAGCTTTGACCTTCACCAAAAACACAAAACATTATAGCACTGACAAGATTCTACTCTCTGAACTCAAAGACAGTTATACTACGTCAAAATGTTCAAATGTCATCAGTACAACAGAAGAGACTGCATCAGAGCATACCTTGACTAAAAGTACTGTCAGCCTTGCGAGATTCAAAAGCACCAGATTGGAGGTAGAGGAAAAAATGGACCACTATGGCTCTGACATGGCAATCGCTGCAAACACAGAGGAGGTCACACCACTCAGCAAAGACTACAAAGATTACAAACAAGCTAGCATGCATCTCAGAAGGACTGGCATAACAATGAATTCAGTCAAGACCAAAAATGATGCAGAAATCAAAAGAGATCATGCTTCCTCAAAGGGAAAAACATTACACAAGAAGAAAGAGTCACACCAAGATTTAGAAACCTCACCAGCTTCTTTTGAGAACTTTGGTAATGATATTTCCGCAATCAAAGAAACAAAGACTGATCCGAGTGATTTATTCTCTGAGCCGCCATCACTTTGCAGTTCACTCATGGATGAAGTGTGTTTAACTTCTGCTAAACTTAATGATGCACTCCCACAGAAACACAGAACCTGTCTTATGCCTTATACGTTAGAACATGAACAAAGTCTTATGAAATCACCCCTTTCATTTGATACAACATCAATGTTTGGAGACCTTACAGTTGGTGGATTTGACAATAACCTGTACCCAGATATTCAACTAACCAAAGAGAGCTTCAGTCCAATAGAGACTGCAGATGACAAGAAAGAGCTGTTTGAGTCATCCTTTTCACCATTATTAGAGCAGAGAGATTGGAGCTTGATGGTTGATGTGACTCCAGAACTTCCAGATGAGATTGCACAGTACAAAGAAGATTCAGACATAACAATTGATAAAAAAACCTGTTTTAACCCAGTCCCGTTCACATTGACAGAGAAAATAATGGGCTACCATCCAAATCTCAATGGTTGTGTCTCTGATGATGAGCTTGAGATAAAGAGAATTGTAACAGAACTTGAGAGCCAGCTCCAGTCAGCTAAGCTGAGTAGTCCTTCTCCACTTGACAATGAGCCACCAAAACACTTGACTATGAGTAAATTTTCACCATTAAGACTGGATGATCATGAAAGCGAGAGTGATCAGAATGGCATGGAGGTGGTTTGCCCATCAGAAAGCTTAGGACTTGCTGCACCAACAGACTCCCACTCAGAACTTTTCTCTGAACCTGACCTGCCATGGTCCAGTCCAGTTCAGTTTGGGTTAATTGGTGGACAGCACTGCCTTCACACCCCAACACACACCACTGTGACAGACACCCCAATTCATTTAGACCCAGAAACCTTACATGTAAAGGGTAGTGCAGAACTAAGTATTCTATCCACTGAGAAACCAGCAGAACGAAACAATGAGGAGAAACCTGGGAACAGTGATACCATGGGCACAGCTTCAAATAAATCAGAAGAGATGATTGAACAGGAAATATACACAGAAAACCTCATGAAAAGCCTAGAAGTGATATCAGATTCTTTGTCATCAGGGCTGGAATCAACTGAATCTTCAGAGTGCAGAGAAGAACAAGACAAAGAGGATGATGAAAAGACAGAAAAGACTCGGTTCACAAATGAGTCTCAAAGAGTGGACTCTAGATACTCTGTGGCAGAACTTACTGAGTGCTCATCAGATTTGACTAAAACATTATTGAAGCAGCCACCCAAGATTATAACAGGTGACATTTGTGAGTCAAATTTAGGAAGCAAAATGGAAAACTCCAGTGATGCGGAGAGTAATGATGTCAGTCTGTATGTCAAGGACACACAGGTAATTGATCTACAACCTGTAAGCACTTGTGTTTCAATCAATGACTCAGAAGAATCAAAGTTACCATCTATAATATTTGATCATAAAACTTGTGAACCACCATTAGAGACAGGGAAAGTTAGTCCTGAACCAAAAGTTGTGGAAAATTTTAATTCAGAGGGCCCTCCCAACACTCCAGTTGCCTCACCATCATTACCAGATGTGCTAAAAGATGAAAGCACAAAGGCACTCAAACAGGAAAGCAGCCAAGCAGAAGAGATGTTCATAAAAACAAATGCTACCAAAGATTACAAAGACATGCTTGAGTCTGCATCAGTAAATCAGAGCACACAATTTGATGAGACTGACACTGGCACAGTGGAGAGAGCAATAAATAATGTAATGCCAGATAATGGTCAAGTCTTTGAGAGCTTTAAGACTCCTCACAGTGAAGATGCCCAGTCACATGAAATTCTGAGAAATGATACAGACACAGTGAGCACTCATGAGCTATCACAAATGGACAAAGTGGATCAGAGCTGTGAGGCCACATTGAGAATGACATTTTCTGGTGTACACAATTTATGTGGAGGGAATGTACAAATCAATGTGAATGAGGATCCAAAACTAGAATCTGCACCACCAATTAGTCTACCACCACTGGTTTCTCCATATGTTTCTACAAAGAGTTCCCCCTTGCAAGAAGAAAAGAGTTTATTATCAAGTTGTTGGACCAACATTAATGTAATTAGCCCTGCTTTGATTGAAGAGACACTAACATTTAAGAGCTCTGCAGATGTGGATATTGCTAGGTCACTACATACTTGTGAGTCATCAAACACAGCTACTGAGATAAGTAATTCTTTTGCTTCCAATCTGAACTTTGCAGAACCAACAGAAAGCAAAATATCTAGTCCCAGAACAATGTTAGCTGTGGACAGAATCTCCAAACAAGCCTTTTATAGAGCAAATGAGAAATCAGAAATATTGGATGTTACCCAAAACAAGGATGCATTGTATGAATTTAAACAAAGCCCAATGAATTACAGTGAAACACATTTCAGTAGCTGCAGCCTAAGTTTAAATAAAAGTATAGATGTTCAGTCCAATATTAAGTCAAGCCCAAAAGACAGCCTCGATGCTTGTGCACTGACTCACAATACACACCTATCATCAAACTGTCGGCTCAGTCCAATACATGTTCAAAATGAGCTTGAATTAACTACCTTTGATCACTTGGTCAAACTGGACATGCCGCATTTTCATGACACCACCAACCAAAATGATATTAAGTACTGCTGCATTTCACCTGCCAGTAATCACCATGTGGAACATATAGCTTCAGATGACACGAAGCAGCTCTCAAAACTTCACCAAGATAATATGAGCACTTGTCATGTTCCTCTTGATTCTATTGATTACATGGACTTAAACGTCAATCTCCTGAGGAAAACAGATGCTGAGCATGTGGAGAGTCAGATAAGTATGTTCAAGCTTGATGCACTGCCTCAGAACCCTACTATATGCACTGTTCAAGAAACATCAAATCCTAAAGAGCAGTTGCCAACAGGATCCATAAGTGTCACAAGTTTGCCAAACTCAGTAAAGGGACAGTGCCAAAATCAGTCAGAAGTAAAATTCTTACCAAAAAAAGGAGGTACACAGAATTCACTTCAAGGGAAATTTCAGTGTGAAATATGCTTGATGTACTTCCGTAGTCTTCCTGGACTTAAGCGACACAAAGCCATGAAGCACACAGTTAAAACTGAAGGAATAACAGCACAAAAGCCAACTTTGAACAGCCAAGGCTTTGTGTCACACCCAGTACATAAGGAGGTGAAAGATAGCATGAGGATCCTTGATCCAGTGGTCTTGCTGAATCCCAGCAATAATAGCACAGCTGTAACACATTGCGATCTTGCCGCTCGGAATTCAGTATTTGAAGGCAAGGCAAAAGAATCACTTGTTTCAAAAAGTACAATGAGTAATGACAAGGAGGACATGCCTTCAATAATTGAGAAAGCAAAGAAAAATATCAAAGTTAAAAGAAGTAAGAGCATGGATATCATCAATGAAGGGCTTATTCACAAACTTGTAAAGAAGGACCCTTTCCCAGACGAATTACTCAGTATACTTAAAACAGACATCCTACAGGCTATTTCCCCAGATTTTCCTACAATGGCACAACAAGAATGTCCCAAGTCAAGTGCAGAACTGAGCCCAGTTAACAGTCCGAATTATCAAGAGGTGAAAGTCACAGAAGACGTTCAGGGCATAGAACCTGCTTGTGTTGATGAGCAAGAATTAACAACTTTGCCCAAATGCCCTGAAATGTACCACCATGGAGCTGATGAAGACAACACAACAACAAAGCCAGGGAGTTGTGCAAGCCTAAACACTTTAGAAAATAATAGGCAGGCAAATGACACCAGTTCTGGGGAATATATTGGCATTAAAGAAATCTGTGATCCCTGTGAGGATCCTTCAGTTGTGATCAAAAGTGAGATGACCAGTTATCCCACAGATGAAAATGGTTCCCACTGTGAGGGTTATAAAGACCCACCAATAAGCCCCAGTGGACTAAGCACTGACCTGAAAGATCTCTTTGATGATGAAAACACATTCTCCCAATTATTTCCAAGGAATGATGAAATGAAAAGGAAAAAGTGTGCGCGTGTTTATGGTAAAAGTAATAAAAAGCAGAAACAAATGTCAAGCTTAGTTTCTGACTATACTGGCTCAAACACATTTTCTGATACCAATGAGCAGTATAAGAAAAATCCAGAAAATATATTTACTAGCAGTCTGGATGACCATTGTGAATATGAAACTATATCACTTGATGATGCTAAAATGCTTGAGATGTGCCATAAGAGCACACTCAAAAGTTCTCCTCAGAAAAGTTTTCCACAAGATGCCGTAACAGATCATGAGGTTGGGCATGAAGACACTCAAGATGCCGTTGTAAAACCGACAGTGAACTTAAATGGATCTGAAGACAAGCATACAGACACAGGGTCAGATGCCAAGGAAAACTGTAAGTCTAATGAGCCTTGTTCTCTGCAGCTTGTTTGTGTTCAAGATAATGGTCCTCGCTACCCAAGCATTGACATTCAGAACTTCAACACTACATTTCAGCTCCCTGAAATGCCACTCTTTGAGTCTGAAAGAGATATGTCTGTGGTTGAGGCCATAGTGCCCAAGAAATCCCAGAAGAAACCCACAGAACGCAAGAATAAGAAACGAATTGAGACTGGACTGAAGCCCAAGGACAAGCAGTACAAATGCAAAGTGTGTTTCACATGGTTCCTTACATTAGGGGAGCTGGACTTCCACAAGCTTTCTCACAACCCTTCGCCTCCTCCAACTTGTTATATGTGTGTCCAGCGCAAATTTAGCTCCCGTGAGCAACTTCGAGACCATCTGAAGGAGAAGCATGTCAAGAATAAAGCAGGTGTCTGGACTTGTGGCATGTGCTTGAAGGAAATATCAGATGTGTGGATGTACAATGAACACCTGCGGGAGCATGCCACACAGTTTGCTCGAAAGGGTCAGTCTCAAAGTTCCATGCTGGACATGCCAGGCTGCTTAATGCAGGAGAATGCTGTGAAGAACTTCATATCTTCAATCATGCAACATCAGTCGAAAAAGTCTGTCAAAGGGGAGCATTCAAAATCATCTAAGGAGGAGAGGAAAGCCTCTATAGATGTTTCTGGAGTAGAGCAAAAATCCTCATACGTGGGTGAGTCTGAAACTATAAAGAGCAAAATAGTAAGTTCTGGGGGAGGAAGCAAACATAGTATATTCACACCCCTTGAAGTTCTACCCAAAGCAGACACTTCTCCAAAAAATGTTGAAATGCATCCCAACTGCAAAGATCCTTCACGGGACTGTCACCACTGCGGCAAGCAGTTTCCAAAACCATTTAAACTTCAACGACACTTGGTGGTTCACAATTTGCACAAGATTTTCATGTGTCACAAATGTCCAGTCTCATATCAGCAAGCAAAGGAGCTTAAAGATCATCTAAAAAGTGAACATGAGGAGGTAGATGAACCTGATTCAAAGCACACTACCCTGTACACGTGTGAGCTCTGTGCTGATGTTATGCATGTAATTAAGAAGTCTTTCATCTGCAGTACCTGCAACTACACTTTCTCTAAGAAAGAACAGTTTGATCGTCATATGGAGAAACACCTGGCAGGTGGTAGCAAGATATTTAAGTTTAGGGGAGTGGTGAGACCCTGCAATTCCAAAGAGGATGACTATGATATGCCACCAAATAAGAAGAGGAAGGTACCAGCTGAGAATTCCCAAGAAAACACCTTTAACATTGCCAGAATTTCATCTGTACACTTACAGCAGAGTACATACATGCAGGGCCTGAAACCAGTCATGGACAACTCTACATGCAATAGCACTGATGCTGACAAACAGCCTACTGACTCAAATAATACAAGTGTAAAAATTGAGGACGTGGCAGAAGACCTTTCTGGGGCTCAGGAAGAACTCACGCAGCGTCAGCCCCAAATTACTTCTGCTGAAAACAGCCTTAACACAAAAACAATGACCAAGGAAGAAGATTATGACGTTCCAGACACAGATACCAAAGAGGATGGTACAGATTACAGCTGTTCCCTGTCTGAGATCTGTGATGTTAAAGTTGAGGATGACTGTGGAGCAATTCACACAATAATGCCAATTCCAAATGAGAGTAGGGTCCCCAATAATAAGATGAAAGAATGCAACGATTTGGTAAATGCAGATGAGACAAATTCAGATCTGTGCAGTTTGCAGTTTCCTAATCAAACAAGTAAAGGCATGAAAAGCCATCAAACAGAAGACCTTATGCCTAAAGAGGACTACAATCCTAATGTTATCAGACTGCCATCATTATCCAGTGAGATAAATCAACTGAGACAGGACCAGCTAAATGAATGTGCATCTACTGGGAGGGATGAAAATATGCACGTCATAAACTGTATTGACCAGCCATTATGTGTCCTGGTTAAAGAAAGAACATCTATTAAGTCAGAGGAAAATATTAAACAATGCCTTGAGAATAGCACAAAGTCCGGAAACATTGGAGTCACAGACGCTGCAGGTGTAAATCATGCCAAGATTTCTCTCAGCTCCATTACAGCTGAAGACAAAGACTGTGTGAAACTGAAAAAAAGGAAAGATCTCAAGACGATGCCAAGTTCGCCAAGGACAGCATCGTCTGTTACACGTGAGAATCTTGGAATTGACCCAAAAGTTAAAAAGAAATTTCGGTCCAACAAATGTGAGAGGCTGGCTGGTCAACGGAAAGGCGACATCTCTGTTGACTATCCTGTGCTCACATCAGTAAAGGATGAAATGACTAGTAACAAAATTGTCTCAAAGCACAAATTAGGAACTCTGGACCTACAACCAAAGAGAGGTTCTGGCAGTTTTTCACCCAAGAAAGGAGAGCTGGTCCGTCATTTGAATTGGGATTGCAGAGCGAAAAAAGGTGTGCCTGGTAGAGCCATTCATTCTGCCACCTCCAAGGTGTCTGTAACCTCCCTGAACAATTCATTTAACAAATCCCGTCCCAAGCTTGGGGTGAAGTCTGTAGAGACGCAATCTTATCATACTGCAGAGTCACATAACAGCCTCCTTAGCAAGCTATTTGGCCAAAGACTCACTGGTTTTAAGATTCCATTAAGGAAGGACACTTCTGAATCCATTAACTGAGAATTAGATGCTACTAAGGAGGAGGGAACTACGTTATCCACTAGTTGATCGAGACTATTTTGTAAATGAGAATGAGATTGTATGCCCCTCCTCTGAGAAATGTTTTTTTTTTTTTTTTTTTTAGTCACTTTATTACCTTGTATCTTCTTGTAAATGTTTTCATGTTATGGTGAGGACATGTGATAAAGTTTATAAATATGAAATGAACTAGCTGGTTTGCCAGCCATCCTTTATAAATAACTTTATTTTCTCTACCTTGAAGTTGAACATTAAATTACAGAGTCTGTATTTCATGAAAAAGAAAACAATTGAAAGAAAACAGTACTTGAAAGTTAACTGAGAATTTTTTTTTTTTTTTCAAATTATGCATGACACATTCACCACGTGTTGTAGATGGGTTTTATTTTATTTTTCTTTTGTGCAACAGTACCAAATGATATTCCATTTCTGAAATACATCAATGTGCCTATTTTGTACACTTCATAGAATTCTGCTTTCATACTCTTTAACCTTACTGTATAGCAGTGACATTCAATGTATTGCCTTTTGTATAAACATAATTGGTGCTATATTATTTAGATTTTTATTGTAATGTGAACACAAATGTCCTCTAACTGAAGGGAACATGTAGCGAATATATTCATCAAATCATTCTGGCTGGTACTATATAGTTTCTAAGGGAAATGAGAAAAAAAATCTGTGCAAGAAAGGGTTGAGATTTCAAAGTTTTAATTTGGTTTCCTCAAAAGAGGGCATTAGGAAAGCCTTTTTCCATGACTAAATTCAGTATAATATCTGTTTGATTTGATGAACTCAGGTGCTAACAAGGAAAACTCTTGCGCATGAACCCCTTATTAGGAATTCCTCTCATGCACTGATGTTACATACCAAATCCACAATCAATTAGTTAGATGTCATCCAAATGTTTTATTATTATTACTATTATTTACTAGAACACAAAAGGTGCTTTATCTTGTTTATATGTATCTTATATTGTATTATATTGTAGGTAGATTATTCCTGGTGCAATGCATAATGTCAAAGTTCTATTTTAATAATGTGCAACAGATGAAGAGAATGAGAAAAGGGAATTGCTAAGCCTAGCACAGGCTTATAAGTGGTTCACAAAATGCCTCATATAAAGTTGGTTATTAAAAATCTGCAGTCTTCCTTTGTTTCTTTGTCTTTACTAGTAGATGGAGCTGTGCACAGAGTTGCAATGACACGTTGAAAACTATTTGAATAATTGCTCATTAGTGTTAATTATGGTGAGCTATATTAGCAATCGACCATGAAATCCCCTCCACACACGCACAAATCCAATTGTGTGAATTTACTCTGGATCTCTTGATTGAATTTATTGAGAATATAAATTGCAAAATGGTTAAACTTTTTTTTTTTTTTTTTTTTTTTTTTGAGAAGATGAATATAAATGCAGTTTTACCTTGTATAGATTCAGAGTTTTACATTGATAAATCACATCTCATAACCTTGGTCTGTCATTACGTGAGGACGTGGCATCTTCTTGATGAAGGTATTTCTACAGCATTAAGGTAGACAAGGTTTTTGGTTTTATTACTGAATAAAAAAAATAAAGTTATTTTAGGCACTTAACAGCATGTGTTTATTTAATGGTGCTACTTTAAATTATTAAGTAAAGGTGTTTATTGACTACGAATGGGTTAATATATGTTGAATCTGTTGTTCTATCACAAGTCAGATCGTTACTCAACAACAGTAATGATCTAGTAAAAATGACATAATTTCCCAAAAGAGAAATAATTTGAATTACAAAAAATTTCAGAATACATAAGTAAATGAATCTTACTGATGAATCTTGACAAATAATTGACTAGAACAGTAGATCACCCTTGACTACAGGCTGAACTGGGCTGTAATTTTCAGTTGATAGTTCACTCTGTGTTTAGTGGCTTGTATCCCTACATGAGTCACATTTACTATCACATAGGAATAAAAAGCCATAAGACACAGCAGCTTAAACAGAGACACACCAGTGTTCCCTGGCTTGCAAAATAGCTTGCTCTACCTGGACAGAAGGACGGGGGCACAGAGAGACATTGTTATAGTCAAATGTGAAACATCAGCTGGTGAACAATTTATTTCATAGGAATAATAAGCAGTGGTTTTCTTAATGCCAGGAATAGCTGGTGATTGGGGCTCAAATAAAATATGTTGTGATATGACACTGATGCTATTTTAAAGAGAAAATGATTGTGATGTATGTAAAATAATGTCAACACATGATCATATATGAAGTCCAAATACTGTATAGTTGACATTTTGGATATGGAATAGTGCTGAATTGTCCATAGTCATAATCCATTTGTTTAAACGCTAAATAATGACTTGCAATTATTTCAATGATTTACTATTTAAAAATGAATGCATTTCTGAGTTTATAACAGGAATGCAGTACAAATTTTCAGACAATAGTTTCAACTTTAATGACTACTAATCAAACTAAAGCATTAATGACTACTAATCAATCAAGGAAAAAGAGCAACAAAAACAAATCCAATAGTACCTCATGTATTGAACGGTACCTGTAGCAGTAATTACACAGTTCCTTGACAGTCCTAAACTGATTATTTAATCTGTGCAGGAAATCTCCAGAGAAGCGAGACAGCTTTGCTCTTTGAGGTGTAAAGACATTATCTGTGTGGCTGGCCCTGAAATAGCATTGGTTTTCCCAGCTGTTTGGATGCCACACTGTCCCTTAAGGAGGGCTGCAGATAGAAAGAGGTGTGAGCAGATAGAAAGGGATGGCTGGTCAGCAGTAATGGCATGTGAGCAGGGTCCACTGCCTTTCTCTTCTCTCTCCCCCCTCAACACCTTGATTCTCCCATTGCTCCCATCACTCCATCACTACACAATGTTACACATAGCTTTGTGTTGATGGAATAAAACAGAATTCCATTACTCAGCCACAATGGGAGAGAAATTATAAAAGAGACAAAACAGTGCTGGGGAACAGAGGAAAGTGATGGATGTGGTCCTGTTTGGTTCAGTAAGAGCTGTCAGCTCCCTCTATCACAACATGGCTGGGGATAATAAGCTTCCCTATTTGGCAGGGGGGAAATCATCATGCCACCTGTTTAGGATTCATTGTGGAAGGGAGATCAAGCCTCCATCTCATATATCCACAGGTGCAGTAGCTACAGATGAGGTGACGGAATGAGGTCCCTAATCTGAAAAATGGATAGCATGCCGAATGAAAGGTGCTAATGATTAAGTAGGAGGATGGCATTGTATAAATCAGCATGGGTTTGTCTGTATCAAAGCTACACCACAAGCACTTCAGAAAATGTATTTATGCAGTCTTTTAAAAACATAGTCTTATAGGCCCTCATGAGTTATCGTCATTTTCCCACCAGTTGCAGTGAGACGTTTACAAGCTGCTTTTATTTCCATTCCATCTTTTTTTTTAAATATTCACCATGTATTGTGAAAAGGATCTGATATACAGTGGTGTGAAAAAGTGTTTGCCCCCTTCCTCATTTCCTGTTCCTTTGCATGTTTGTCACACTTAAGTGTTTCGGAACATCAAACCAATTTAAACAATAGTCAAGGACAACACAAGTAAACACAAAATGCAATTTGTAAATGAAGGTGTTTATTATTAAAGGTGAAAAAAAATCCAAACCATCATGGCCCTGTGTGAAAAAGTGATTGCCCCCTAATCCTAATAACTGGTTGGGCCACCCTTAGCAGCAACAACTGCAACCAAGCGTTTGCGATAACGTGCAATGAGGCTTTTACAGCGTCCTGGAGGAATTTTGGCCCACT
>JAFFST010053383.1:167658-178573 GCA_022414735.1 Noturus placidus
ATATATATATATATATATTTATTTATTTGATTCCTTGGAGAGTTTTTTTTTTTTTGCCTGTCAGCATGATGAGAACTAAAGAAAGCCATTAAAAAGGCAGTAAGGCTATGTGGTGTAACAAGTACACAAAAGAGATTGCCTTTGATCTTTTAGATGAATCTGTGTATTCAAAGCAATCCCTACTAGAATTTACTTTAAAGGTTCAAAAGCAGGTATAAATCATAGGGTTTGGGATTACCTGTACTTAACTAATGTTTTTTTTTTTTTTTTTTTTTTTTGATGTTTTTTACAGTTATAATGTACTTCTTCCCTGTATAGATGTGTACAGACACCACACAAGTAACCCTTGAGAAAGAAAACGATGAAATGCCTATTTATCTTATTCATTATTGTCAGACAAGCAGAAACTGCCAGAATAGAATATATTTAAATTTCTCCCTTTAATTTTCCAGGTAAGAAAAAAAGACAGAAAACAAATGATTGAGGCTGCTTCAGAGAGAAAATATAAACAAAGCAATTGGCTGCGTGGCCTCTGAGGGTCTGCTGATTGAAAGCAAGCTGCTGAGCACCATCTCTATAATGAGGTGCTGCCCCCAAAACCATCATCTAACGTGTCTAGATTTAGATCTACGCTATTGCTTAAATTGTTTTCACAGCCCAGAAGGAACTGTGTTGCCTTGCAGCTCATAAATAGCAAGCCAGGCATAATCAATAGTGTCGTTAATGAACTGGCCAGAGCTTATGTCAAAAGGAGACTAGTTTAGGAGTTACAGCTCTCATAAATCTTCATGGTATGGGGTCTTCTTTCGACCAATAATTTCAAATAAAGATTAATGGAGGCACAACCTGAAAGCTATTATTAAATTTAGTAATACAACAATAGTGTTTGGAGATTTATAGTACTGTAGTGGTAGTCTTCAGGCAATATATAATATGTTCATTTTTTATAGATTGAGACTATTAGGCCTTTTGCGCAATGTATCTTCCTCCTAACTGTCATGCCCCGAAGGCCTTTCCTCCTATCGTGAATAGCAGAAGTGTGCCTTGCACAGAGTGTGTGTGTGTGTGTGTGTGTGTGTGTGTGTGTGTGTGTGTGTGTGTGTGTGTGTGTAAGGAAATGACATGGCCCATGGCAATGATATCCTCATGACATATTTGATGAGTAAACCCCTGCTTTGTCAGTGACAGTGATCTGATTCAGTGTAGACATCTGACAAGCTATTACATCAGTTACAGATTGACAGCACTGAATAATTTAACAGCCATTGATGCATGGATATGCAATGTTAACAGAAAATACAAGCAAACATTTTGACAGTATAGTGAAGAGGAAACGTAATTTCTCTGGCAGGAGAAAAGACTTTCACAAACAGCTGATATAAAAAATATAGTGTGCACAATGCCGTGTAGTTCATTCGGACATTTCACACCTGACATTTGGATGGATTATTCGTTTTTTGAGGATTTAATCTGAGTTAGCAAAAATTGCCTTTAAATTAGACTCTTAATATATAGTATAAATTCAACAGTCCTCTTGTCTACTTTAGGTTCTCAGTATAATGTCTTTCAACTATGCCTTTTAGTATTCTGAATAAGGTTTCTAGTTGCCTTTTGAATAAAATTTTTGGTCTTGGTCTGCTTAAGCTTAGAGAAAAAAGACCAGGATTATCTGAAGGCAATGCTCTAATATATGCCCTAATGCTTTCATAGAGTATATAAGAAGCCGAGGGACTGCAGAATCCCCCCTAATGCAGTGAATGATCCATCAAGGCCTTGAGATATTCAACAGTTTTCCCTACGTGTTCTGCCAGTAGAATGTGCTATAGGATTTAGAAAGATTGATTTAGGCTTATTATCAATCAATTCATTCCATGTACATTCCAGACAGTCAATCAATATTACCTGTGGCAGACAGTGATGACAGATAAGCACATCGATCAATCTAGTCAGTCCTGATCCTGTAAAGATAAATGTATCACTAATTCTATATAACACCACACATTTTCTCTTTTTCATACAATTAAATACTAAAATGATTTCAATAAGCATCTACTGATATATGACCATAGAACACTCACCTGTACAAGTACACTCCACCTGTGTCATTCCTGTACCTCTGCTTGCATTTTTCTTGCTCCACACATCCCTCCTTTTCACCTTCCCCCTTGCTCTTTCTTTCACACTCACATAAGCATGCAAACTCTCTTTCACTCTCTCTCTACATTCTTTTCATTCAGACAAGGGATGGGTTGGTGGGTCCTCATCTGAGCGAGCCAGATATCGAGGCTCAGCTGCAGAGACTGACATCATCCTTCCAGCAGAGCAGGTTTTCCCCTCCTGTCTGTCCCCCTCTCTCTCTCTCTCTCTCTCTCTCTCTCTGTCTCTCTCTCTCTCTCTTTCTCTCTCTCTCTCTCTCTCTCTCTGAATCATTGGCTCACAGCTTTCTTCACTTCCCTCCACCCCCACCGGTGTCATCACTACAGAGTAAGAAGCCCTTCTGGTGTGAGTGGAGTAGACTGGGTGCAAAACAAGAGCCGGGTGTGTTTTGCAAAATGGGCTTATTTGGTACATCCTACCCCTTATACATATTTATGGATTCTTTTTATGTCTAAGCAAAAGCCCTTAAACCCCTTAAAGTCTTAAGATATTAATTCTAAAGCATATTATTCATTATCTACTATGGATTATTTATTAATTAGTGTGAATCTGATAGTCGTTAGTTCTAAAAGTAAGGAATATTAGTCTGGGCACCTTGATGGATCCCGAGTGTTTAAAGGGTTTATAAATATATATATATATTTTTTTTAAGGGAAGAGGGTGTACCCTTACAGAGATCTCTGCTGTCCAAGGTTCTGAAAGAGATTGTTAAAAAGACAGAAGAGATCAAGCCAAGTACTGGGAAGGACTCTATCAGGTAACAAAAAAAAATATTTTTCATGGACGCTGTGGAATGAGAGTAGCAGTGTGGCCACATGGGTGACACAGGGTTTTAGCTACCAACTTCAAAATATGTCTGACCACCCCAACTGTGAGTGTAAGCACATCTCTCTGGGTCTTTTGCTTTTTTTCAGTTCATCATATCTCATGCTTAAGTCATCATTTATATAATCATAGTATTAAATCATCATTAAAATAATCAATGCCTTGTGGAACTTTAGAGAAACTATGAAGTCAATATTCAATATATACAATATATACTCATATATTTGTAAAGAAATACACACACACACACACACACACACACACATATATATATATATATACTGTATATATATATATATATATGTGTGTGTGTGTGTGTGTGTGTTTCTTTACAAATATATGAGTATATATATATATATATATATAATGTATGTATGTATGTATGTATGTATGTATGTATGTATGTATGTATGTACTAGATGTGTGTGTGTGTGTGTGTGTGTGTGTGTGTGTGTGTGTGTGTGTGTGTATTTCTACAGACACACACACACAGTCACATAACTCTATCCCTCCTGTCGCATATCTCTATCCCCTCTCCCTCCCAGAGGAATTTCCTGTCTTCCGTCATTTAGATTTTCATTTATCATTGTAAGGTCATACTGTGGCAGCTGTTATTAAAATAGATTACCTCTACTAAAATGGTGTAATGTGCACTGTAGCAAGCAATTCCACACACATATATAAAGTATAGGTGCTCACCAAGATACATGTGTGCATTCATGCAATTAAACATGCTTACATCATTGTGCACATTTATACAGATTACACACATCTTTCCATAGTCTACAGCTTTGGTGAAGGCAGAACAAAAGTATGATGGATGTGACAGAGATGACAGTTAGATAAGGTTGTTTTATCAGTTTGTTTATGTTGACAGCAGCAGCGTCAGGTTTGATGTTACTAATGGATCTGCCATATCAATGCCATTGACAACAGTAGATTCCTTTTTTTTTGTCTCTACTAGGGCTTCTCAGGAGGTTGCATTTAGAATTCCTCCTCTTGTTTCCATAGTGACACTTTTTCCTCCTTTGTAAGACACACAATGTGTGTGTGTGTGTGTGTGTGTGTGTGTGTGTGTCAGTGAGAGAGAGAGAGAGAGAGAGAGAGAGAGAGAGCATGTCTGTGCTTTAAGTAAATTGCAATAAGAAACTTAATAGCTGTGTATATAATTAAGCATCACAATTGAACTGCTCACTGCTATTTTTTTCAATCTTGTACTGTAATCAAATCACTCAGTAAAAGCTACACAATCATCAGCACTGGCACATTAGCTCAAAAACAAACATCTTTTCCATGTACTCACTTTTTCATCTGCAAAAGAAAAATCAAATCAAACACAAACCAAAAGACATTACAGCATGATGTTAAATAGAAATAGCTGCATAAAGAGTAATAGATGAATCTCTTCACCTCTCAGAAGAGGTTGCAAAGCAATTATCTGGCTAAAAATGCATCTCATCTAGACACACTACATGCACTTAATCAATTCCAGGGCAGAGGTGGGTGGCAGAGAAATGTAATCAGCTCAGCCATTACACAGAAAGAAGTAACTCTAAGGACAGGCCAGTGGTACATATTGCAGATTGACAGCATATGAACAGATGCATTTGCTCTCTTTCTCATCATTAAGACCATTAGCTGCTACTACTCATTACTCTAATATAGATCTAATCGAATAAGTTTTACCACGTTGCTTCTACCTAGCAAAACTGGGGTTGGACAGGTGATAAAGTATTATATGTGGTGTTTGAAAATCCATGCAGGTAGTCTGCAATTAGATGAGCCATTATTAGCTCTTTTGTTATTTGATTATGGAACACCCTAGTATGTCAGATTAAAACAACATCTATTAACCAGAGGTCTCAATCACCAGGTGACTTTGCTTATTGATTAGATTACCATGAAACTCATTAGGTCTTCATATAATTCTTTGTGTTTGAGTTTTTCTGACTTTTTCTAACTTTTCTGGATTACCTCTGACTGCTAGTGTACCATTAGACACTGACTAGTCAGTTAGATTACAATTGGATTGGACTACCCCTGACTGCTAGTTTACCATTAGACACTGACTTGACCCTTGGGTATTACTCTTTGCTAAGTATTGTCTCTCAGTTGTTTTCCTGTAAGTTTATTACTAACTTGACCTTAGAATGTTTCTCTATTTTTTGCCTTTGGTTTTTGGATTATCCAATGGATTACAGTTGGACATTGGTTCACCTAGGACACTGGATAATAGATTACCTTTGGACACATAATTAGTCTTGGAAATTAGATTACTTTTGGACATTGGATTTCACCTGATATTAGATTACACTTAAGCAGCAAATTATCCTTGGATATTATATTATCATTGGACATTTAATTATGCTTGGGACATTGGATTACCCTTAAACATTATATTACCCATGGACACTACATTATCCTTGGATATTGTATTAATATTTAGATTACACTTCAATATTAGATTACACTTGAGCATCTTAAAACATTATTCTTGGGGATTAAATGTTACAGAATTAATACTATGCTGGACATTAGATCATCACGGGACATTAGATCATATTACAACATTGATTTACCCTTGTAAATTGGATTACCCTTGTACACGGGACTGTTCTTGGACACTGGATAACCCTTGAACATTAAATTTTCAAATTATTCTTGGAGATTTGCTTATTGGTTTAACCTCTGATTTGAGATTATGCTTGAACATTAATTTATGCTTTGAGATTATATTAGAATTGGACAGTTGATTATATTTATGTGTTAGATTATCTTTCAACATTAAAACACACCTAGACATTATTTCAAATGCTGGAAAGTAATTTTGGAGATTTTTAAATTGAGATATCTAATTATATTCCTTATTGCTGTGGGTATATTTATCATCCTGTGTCCACACAAACCTCTGCGAACCTGTGTTCACACAAACCACACCAAACTGTCAAGTCTGTCTTATAAAGAACTGTGACAGTGCATCAACACTTTACTGAAAATTGACCCTTTGGATCAGACTACTAAGAATAGTGTATGTAGTGTATTTGAGAAATTTAAAAAAAAAAATGAGAGGGTTGATGGGAAAATATTTTAGGTGTCTAGTCTATCACTTTTTTTTCCCAGCGAAACAGCCAGAGAGCAGATGTGTTATGCAGATTGGTGTCCAGCAGTTTCTATGAGATATATATGGGATTTCATTGTCTATGTGGTTGTATTATACTGCAGAGATGAGAGAAAGGCAAGATTCAGGGACTCTGGGCATAATGTGAAGTGTGGAGAGAGAATCTCATTAGATCCATCATTTATATCAAACGCCATCTAAAATGAAGGTATTCAGTGAATCTTATAGCAAATCACACATTCTTAACAGGCTCCCTGGAGAGAGAGAGAGAGAGAGAGAGAGAGAGAGAGAGAGAGAGAGAGAGAGAGCGAGAGAGAGAGTGTGTGTGTGTGTGTGTGTGTGTGTGTGTGTCCCAGTGTGTCCTTGAATCGGTATTCCTTTCTTCACTTTTCTATTTTGTCTTCAATCAATTCTTGAGGTGTAACAGTAGCTATTTCTCTGTGTATAATTGGACTGGATGACAGCCACATTTGAAGTCAGCAGATGAAAGCGTCTCTTGACAATGGAGTGTCTGGCCTGTGACATGACTTGAATGAGGAAGAGACTTCACACACACACACACACACACACACACACACACACACACACACTGTGTCTCATCTTGACAGAGATGGAATAAGGTAAATATTGGATACTATTGCACCTCACGTGGCTTTGTCAATTAAGATCTGTACTGAGCTTACAGGTGAAATTACAGAAAGTTCTATAAACTTTCAAATGATCCCGTTATTAGAACAAAATACACACCTTGTGGCATTTTATGAGATACATTACCATAAATTTACTATTACTGACTGAAGTAGACACAGTTTTTCAGTCCCCTGTCCACCAGGGAAAAGCTGCCACCATAGGACCACTACTGACTACATCTTATTTATGTAATGGATCATTCTTAGTACAGCAGTCATATTGGCATGGATGTGTGTGTGTGTGTGTGTGTGTGTGTGTGTGTGTGTGTGTGTGTGTGTGTGGTTTTGCTACAAGTGAATCAAGTATAGCAGCAATGCTGGGATTTTGAAAGGCCCCAATAATACTGATGGATTAAAGACAGTCTGCCAACTGAAAATACCCAGCCAACAGCATCCTTTGGCCAGAAACTGACACTGATTATTAAATAGGGGGAGATGAATACCAACTGTAAATGGAAAAATGATATCTAGTTTTTAATAATACACATACAAGCAGGATTAAGAAGATATATCTGTTTACTGTTTGCAAGATTTAAATACAGATACACAAAAACTGTTTCTCAGATTTAAAACAGCCTGAAAAGCACATTCAGCATCCTATCAGGGCCATCCAAACTCTCTGTGTCTCTCGTGTGCACATCCTCCTCCAGCAAACAACCATCTCATCTTCAAGAGCAGGGAAGCTTTCCAAAAGACCAAAAACAGTTTTGTGTTTCTCTGAATTTGCTGTTCGCTTTGTCACTAAGGTAACCAGCATTACCCAAACATCCCCACTTTACTGCCAGCCACTTGCATTAAAGGCACAATTTCCCCCCATGGATGTGCGCACACACACACACACACACACTCTCACACGCACTCACTCAAAGCATTTCCATCCCCACAAGCCATGCTAGAGGCAAACATCCTCAGTCATTTATACATTCACACAATGGCATTGAAGAGAATGAGAACCCTTAACACAGCTAAGTAACCACCTAGTTCTGCAGTTCCTCTGAAGAATCACATTTCAGCAAAACCACAATGCTTGGGCTATTATAAAATAAAGGTATTGATTGGACTATTAGATTTTATATTCAATGACTTATATCAGGTATGTACTGGTATGGAGGTGTGCTGTGTTCAAAAGCAATATTTTAAAATGAATGAATACACTAGGGTTATATAAATGTTCATATATGACGGTGGCTTAGTGGTCAGCACGTTCGCCTCACACCTCCAGGGTCGGGGGGTTCGAGGCCTGCCGTGAAAATGAATCCAATTCAGAGGCACTGTTGTATAATTTTATATAATGAACATGTTCATATAGAGACCAGTGTTTAAATAATGTTGTACTAATAATTATTAGTACAACAATGGACTGAAGAGCAGATAGTCTTCAAGAACATTATTTAATGTTTTAATGTTATAACACGCTAAGTTAACATTTGACTGATTTAATATTTAGTTACAGCAGTTGGTGGAATTCATGGCTCAGGCAAATTCATGTATCAGTCCATGCATTTACAATATTATTTAATATGTTGCTAAAAGCTTCCTATGGTATACATTCCAATTATTCTGTGTTGTAACCTTATTGTAGCATCTCTGTTTGAGAAATATTTCCCAACTAATACTACCTTAGGGAATGATAACAGAGAAAGAGAGAGAGAGAGAGAGAAAGAGAGAGAGAGAGAGAGAGAGAGAGAGAGACAGAGAGAGACAGAGAGAGAGAGAGAGAGAGAGAGAGAGTGAGAGAGAGAGAGAAGGAAATGCCCTGTAATCTACATAAATGGCCAGCATGGCGAGAGGTGATCAGAGACCCAAGAGGAGCATAGGCTAACCATGGCACCAGCTCAATGGAGCCTGATGGTGATGGATGTGGTAATAAAAGGCTGGTTATTCTGCCGGCTGCCTCGGATGAATGTGTTATGAATCACCGTTATAAGACTGCTCAGTGCACCACGATTGGGTGACAGTGAATTACATGTCCATACATACATGCTCTTACAGTATGTTCTCACGTGCACACACAGAGAGAGAGAGAGAGAGAGAGAGAGAGAGAGAGAGAGAGAGAGAGAGACCTCACTTGTGAGTTCATCTAAGCACGGAGAATATAAAGCAAAGAGATTCAAATGGTGACTTACATCAGCCCCAACACACTCATCAATTATTCAGGTTAACTAAGACTGGGGGGCTTTGAGGAGTACAAAGCAACTGGCTTATGACTGACAAGCTGTTTGCTTTGACTTTCATGTGAATCATATTTTGCAAAAAAAAACACCTCTTTGAACGTATGGTATGTGTGAGCATAAACAGAACATCTATAAGATTCTTACTGCATATGAATTTCTACACTGGGGTGTGATAGTATAGGCGATACCAAAAGATTCATTTCTCTGCATACATGTTATCTTAAATGAACTGAAAGATTGAGAGAATTCTATTTCTACATTGTTGTGATAAACTGCACTGCACTCCTGCTGCAGTCTTATACAGCATTTAATATAATAAACTCAGAAAATCCAGGTAAGATTGCATTTTTCTCTTGTTCTGAAAAAAGAAATCACAAGGACCCAGTGGTTGATTTCATGTTATCAGATAATTATTCACGGTCATAAATGCAAATGCATCAGGAAATCTCTGCAAACATTTCTTCTGCACCGTATCACCCAGCTGGTTCAAATTAAATGTAATATTTTCATTCTCATACTCCCATACCCACAACATTTCAGAGACAATGGCAATAAAATAATTCAATAATTAGGACTATCTACAAAACATAAGTGCAAGTGTACAAGTTAATAAATATCTTTCACATATTAACCCAAAAGCATGGTCCCCAAAGTAAATAAGCGCAATTAGACAGACTACTAATAAGGAAACAGGTATTAAATAATAGGTAACACATAGGTACACAATAATGCTGTACATAAATATCCTCAAAGGGGCCTTAAACTAAAAAAGACTGATCTTATTTAATACTGCAAGTCATTTCATTAATTAACAGTGAGCTAACAAGGTGTCAATACATAACAATTAGCATTAATGATGGTTAATGATGTGTATACAGTATGGCTGGTAAAGTATACACTTCATTATTTGTTGATGCAATAAGAATTAGTCAATGTGTTAATTTATCTTCATGCAAGCATTATGAAATATGAAATATATGCTTAATTGTGGACAGTGTCGTATATGTTTACCAAATAACATGGAAAATTAACTACAGAAAGAAGGGAAATCAGAGGCATAGTTAATGAATAATAATATTAATGTAGCCTTAGCATTCTTTTAATACAGCAGTTCATGATTTTCTCACATGCAATCAGCAGTATTCATTATAATGTACGGGAAAAAGAATAACAATTTAACAATAAAAAATCTGAACTGATTTATTTTTGCTTTGGATTTTGTTAAATCAGATGGTTGACATTGGATGTTATGCTTAGGTAGATTTTTCATTCTGACAATCCTATACAAAAGAGTGAGGAGAAAAGGGTATTGTTTTCACAATATTTTTCTGAATAGATTTAGTATGCAGTTGAGTGTGAATGTTTGCCTCCCCCTCAGCGACTGGTGGAGATAATGTACCTCAATCAAATCAAAGAATTCCAAGAACAAAATAATAATTATGCTTTCACAAGACAACACTCCAAAACATACATTAATCCACATAAAGGTTGTTTGAAATCAACAAAAAAATAAGAAGTGAAAGTTGTCAAAGTTTTTTCATGCCTCATGTTTCATGACTCAAACTGAAAAGAGAGGAGTTAGCCACTCACTCAGTCAGGGACAACTGACCTGACAACTAGACAAGTTTGTTTATGTTTAGGGGTTGTGGCAGAGCACTTGTGTTGTGAATTAACGAAAACCATGATGTTGGGATATATCATGAATATTACATAACTTCGCTACTGTATTGATAGACACAGCATATCCTTCGCTAAAAAGTCATCCTTGTATATATTAGTAGTTCTATAATGAACATGCACTAACAAGGTCAGGACCCGGATGACACCAGGCATAGTTCAGTCTGGAAAATAATATAGAAATTGTGTGTGTGTGTGTGTGTGTGTGTGTGTGTGTGTGTGTGTGTGTGTGTGAGAGAGAGAGAGAGAGAGAGAGAGAGAGAGAGAGAGAGAGA
>JAFFST010053383.1:180998-201509 GCA_022414735.1 Noturus placidus
TCCGTCGCTCCGGGACCTGTATGTCACCAGGAGTTTGAAGCGAGCTGGAAAGATTGTGGCCGATCCCTCTCACCCCGGGCATATTATATTTGAGTCACTCCCGTCTGGAAAGAGGCTAAGGGCCATCAGGACCAAAACCTCACGCCACTTGAATAGCTTTTTCCCATCCGCCACTAGCCTTGTCAATGAGGCCCGAAAACCATTCTGACTCTATCCACACTCCAGTCATTGACTCCATGCCACTGTTGTCTCTCTGCTGCAATGCTCTTTTTTATTTATATTTATCTTATTTTGTATATTTTGTAATTATACATACTATGCACATATACTACTTATATTGTTTAGACCTGTACTTAAAATTTAACTCCGCTCAGGAAACGTGTGACGTGCACCAACTACACCACAACAAATTCCATGTATGTGCTAAAAACAGAACTTGGCAATAAAACCCTTTTCTGATTCTGATTCTTTTAAACAACAAATGCAGTTTTCAGAGGTGTAAAAAAAATTGCTTTGCCATTCCTATATTTTCAGAGAGGACTTATTTAGAGGCAAAAAAAAATAATAATAATTTCTGTACGGTTCACTGGGTAACATTCACACATTGGCAAAGTTTGACCATGTCAAGCAACGATGCCCAGAATACTTAAATCACCCATAGGGCTTGAAGACAAACTTTTGTTCATGAACTGCAGCCTGACTTCAAACATTAAAGCACTGCTTATCACTGACACTGAATTTCATTTTATACTAGATTGAGTTAGCTCGTTTAATTTGACGTTTCTCTAACAATTGGAGACGCAACATTTGAAGATAGACTATGAAACGAAAAAGATTATTTCTAAAATATTATAATACTAAAATGAGTGGCAGTTACTCTAACTCAGCAAAATATCATGACACACAATGATAACGCCATTCATCATTCTAAAAAATATATGTCCCAGTATACTAAAATTTACTACAGTGCTCCTTTAATTGGTTCCAAATGAAGTAGAGATTTTCTGATAACTGCAAATGATTTATCATACAGAATAAAATGTGCCTTACTTAATGTTAAACCTAATTTGTAACATTGGATTTTGAAGCCAAATCATGTCCTAAATTTCATTTTATATGGAGAATGTAATTATACCTCCAACCTTTGAAGGATGATACAGTGCCATAGATTAAATAAGAGAATATCCATGAGTGTGTGGAGTTTTAATTTCATAAAAGAGATAGACGACGAGGGGCTGTGTGGTTATAATGAGGAAGCTGCGCTCTCTAGTGGACTGCAATGAAAATTCAGGTTTACCTGAACTGGGAAAAAAAAATCTCCATCCATCCATCCTTCTTCAACCGCTTACTCCTTTACAGGGTCACGGGGAACCTGGAGCCTATCCCAGGAGGCATCGGGCACAAGGCGGGGTACACCCTGGACAGGGTACCAGTCCATCGCAGGGCACAATCACATACACACTCACACACACATTCACACACTACGGACACTTTAGACACGCCAATCAGCCTAACGTGCATGTCTTTGGACTGGGGGAAGAAACCGGAGTACCCGGAGGAATCTCATTTAGAAGCATCTCCTCTCACAAGCTAATTTCTCAAAGTGATTTAACGACCCTTAATGTAAACTCACACACAATAGCAAAGTTTCCATCCACTTTTTACGCTTTTTTTTTGTTATCGACAAAGTGCGTTAAAAAAAAAAGCTTGCAATATTTGCTCTCCCACCTGGTTCCATCCAATTGGCCTTTCACCGATAAAATGGTGTGCGTGATGACGTCATACTTAAATTTTGGTTTGTCGCAAAAGAAATCTGCCCTTGAGCCTTTTCCATAGACTACACATTCAAATCTTTATACTGTCCTCAAATCTTTGTCAAATGAAGAAAGTATTGAGACAATTAAATTAACCAGTTTACTTTTATTTTAATTTCATATATAATTGTAGTTGTAGGAAATACCAGAGGACGAGGTCAGAATGAAGGAGCTGCTCGTCTGATAGAGCTCCAAGTATAACTTGTGCCCATGGGCATAGCGGGGTGGCTTATCAGGAGAATCTGGAGCATTTCCAGAAATAGGGCTTATAAAATAAGCATGTTACATTAGTGTGTGACTGATAAGTAAGTGCACGTACATAGGTCGTTACCATGGAGATAGGAACAACCCCATGTCACATGCTGTGGCGCGAGGTAGCTCTCTAAAAGTTTATTTCGTACTGAAATACTTCATATTTATTGCAAACAAAAAAAATTACATAATGTTACAGTTGGACTTTTTGTAGCAGGAAACAACAGTGGCGGTTGGTCAATAGGGGGCGCTGGGGCACCGACCGTTCAAGTTATCCAGAGTAGATGGCTACTTAAACATCTTAAATATATATCGCAAAATAATTATTCAATAAAATAATTTAGTCATACTATTTGCCTTTTAATCATGCTAGCATTTAAAAATATGATTTAAAAACACTGTATTTCATTTATAGCCTGTCTGTGTGCAGGGCACCGGCCAAATGAGTAGGTGATTCTTATTTCTTATTTGTGCATCCTCGGTTCCTTTCCTTGCATCTTAGCTCCACCCCTTTAAGATGCGAGGGAAGGATGCAAGGATGAGATTTGAGGAGAGAGGAACTGAAGCGAGTCAAATGGAACATCTTTGCTCTTTCAAGTGTCACTCCATAAAGACGTTCATTAATGATGACTGTGCTTGGCTGGATTTCCTCACTGCACTTCAGGGATCTGATGTTATGCTTCATTTTTTAGGTGCCGTTATGTTGTTAATAACAACATTCTTAATAAATCAAAATGCACTGATAGTGTGTAACATGTCTGGGTTATTCAACAATGAATTAATAAACAATACATAAATGATCGCATCTTTTGTGCAGCTGTGGATATCCGAACATACAAGGATCAATTCATTACAATACTCATTGTAAGCATATTATTATTTAACTATATTTCAGTGGGGCAGACACTTTTTTCCAAGGATTTCAGGACACCGTAACCTATGTTACGTCATCAGGTAGGCGTGGCCTATTTTGAGAATCTGCATAGGTCAACAATTATATGCAGTTTGTAAAGAAAAGCCATTTATTGCAGATCTTTCCGTGATCACAGGGGTTTTACATTCATACTGCTATAACTTCTGATACCTTTTCAAGATTGCAAGGGTTTCATATTTGAAAAATACTATTGTCATGAAATGCTTGTTTCATTTAAATAAGCTCAAAGTCTTACTGACTTTACATCAATCATGTGTCCTATCATGCAAGAGTAAAAATCTGCAGTGAAACCTTAGTTATTTTTAACCTCAGTTTCATTTCTTTTGCTGTTGCCCCATTATAAAAAACAAACTCTGATACCCCCAAGGATGTAGGACATTCGAACACTGGTTTACCAGTTTGCTGAGGAAAAAAAAAAGAATTAAAGGCTTCAGTGAAATTACGAAAAAGGCTGGCTATAAATGGTGTCAGGGGTTTCTGAGACGAAACCCCAACTTAAGCATACGCAAACTCATCTGCAAGAGCGTCAGTGTTCAACCCCACTGTTGTGAAGAAGTGGTTTAAAAAATATGAGAACCTTAGGTTGGAAAATGTCTCAGACCACATCTGGAATTGTGATGAAACAGGGCTCCAGAATCACTTTCTGTCCACCAGGGTGGTTGCCAAAGTTGGGTCACCCTGTTTTGAGGTTACTAGTGGAGAGAGAGGTGAAACCACTGCTTGTCTGGCCAGTATCAATGCTGCTGGTGGGTATGGACCCATGATGATAATACTCAAAGGCAAGCTGTTGAAGGAAGATTGGCTCTTCAGGGCTCACAAAAATACCTTTGTGAAGATATCGGGTAAAGGGTGGATAAACACTGACTTGTTCAAAGAATGGGGGAAGTGTTTTCTGCGAAGCCTAACACAAAATCATCCATGGCTGCATCTGCTCCTTGTCATGGTCACACCTCTCATGTACACAACATTGACTTTTTAAATATAATGAGAGAGCAACGTCCATGTATTTAGCCTACCCCCTCACACAACCTACTAGCTGAAGCCAACAGGCAGCGCATTCATTGTTCAAGAGCTTAACTAGACAACTAGAACCTCGAGGGATGAAGAATCACCAGGGAGAGTGGAGGGGAAACAGCTTGACAGGGCATTGTTAATACCACTGTTTTCAAATGCCTGGGTGAAAGCCGTTACACCATCAAATGCCAAGGCTGGTTTTCAAGGGTCAGGGATATATCCATTTAATGCAGATAAGATCAATGAGAATATTTTTATGCCAAGATAAGATCAATGAGAATATTTTTATGCCATCTCAAATAACTGACAGATCATTTCAAGAGATTCCAGTAGCCCTAGTGTGCCTGGCACTAGTAACCCCATGTCGTCCTCCACATGATGATAGTGATGATGATGATGATGATGATGATGATGATGATGGTGACATTTCTGCCATCCACATACGTGGGATCATCTGGAACAGACCACATGCCACCCTCTGCATGATATTGTTAAGCCAGTGTCATGATATTGTTAAGTAAGTGTCACCACTTCAACCGGCAGAGCAGGTGCCGGGTACTTCCCAGTGCCGGTTTTCTTCCCAGTGCCGGGTCCTCCCTATACTCAAACTGCCGAACCAACAGGGGGCCCCCTTGATCTCGTATATTAATTATTTTCGTATGGCCCCTGTCAGTGATTTAAAAACAGTGCCCATTATTCTAAAGTAAGCATATTTCGAGAATTATTGATGTATTTTCGTATGTTTACTTATGTTTCTTCGTATGTTTCTTGTATAACTGTATTATCACACTTCTGTTTTGTTAGTGAATTACGGATTGGAAAATAATTTAAGATGTTATAGTTTTTCTGACTGCTAGATGGTGCCAGAGCATTACTTTCAGAAAGCATTCATTTAGCTGTCAACCAAATTTTGTAATTAATTGTTGTTACTGCTAGTTCAGTGTTTTGTCTTTCAGTCTTCTTTCATTTAGACTTGTTAATTGAATAATTATATTTTTGTTACAGTTAATAAGTATGTTTATATTTGTTGTGTAAATTTTACATTTATCTTTTGTTGACAGGGGCCCCCTGACAAAGTTTTGCTTAGGGCTCCCAGAAGTCTAGGACCAGCACTGTTCCTTCCAATCACTGACCAAACTTCCAGTAAGAGAACACCCAGCCACCAGCTGCAAGAGGGTCAAACCTCCTTCCTATAATTTGACCAGCGACAACCATTCTTTCATCAAAGAGAAAGGGGGAAAGAATAAGGAAGGAAAGGAAGGAAGGAAGGAACTGGGAAGGAAACCGGCACTGGGAAAAAGGGGCAGCTGTGGCTCAGTTGGTAGAGCGGGTTGTCCACTAATCCACTAATCGTAGGGTTGGTGGTTCGAATCCCTTGGGCAAGAACCATAAATTGCCCCTGATGGCAAGCTAGCACCTTGCATGGCAGCTCTGCTACCATTGGTGTGTGAGTGTGCTCTCATTTGTAAGTCGCTTGGGATAAAAGCGTCTGCTAAATTAATAAATGTAAATGTAAAAAAAAACTAAGGAGAAGAAAATTAGACAAGTGAATCAGGAAACTTGTGCAATCTGCCAGCATTCATATGGGGACAGAAAGGACCCCAAGTCCACAGAGGACTGACATTCATGTGCAGTCTGTGTTCAGTGGTTCCATGAACGTGCAGAGTATATTAGGGTTATAGATGATGATGGCTGCTTGACAGAGCCTGCTTGATTCCAGAACTGTAATGAGCTACCTTCTGCAGGTTGTTGCCTTCAAATATGCCTGTTACAGTTGTATGTGTTCCCTGTTTAGTAGAATAGAAACTATTAAACCATTTTAATGGTTTAACATTTTAACTTTGCAATTCATAGCAAGGGTCATGTCATGCTTTCTCTGCATGACAGATATGATCATATAGGCTACTTAATGTATTTCTAATAAATGCATCAAAACTATTCTATCAGTTAAAAATAGTCTATTAGTTGTTTGATGTTGTTCAATTCACCATGTAGCCTAATATTGACACCTATAAGCCTAGGTTTTGTAACAGCTATACAAGGGTTGTCAAAAGTACTGGTACTTTGATACCAAGTTGGTACTAAAAAGAAAAAATGTTGACGGTACCGACTACTGGGTCAACCCGGTACGCGCTGTCTGAGGGGAAGTCAGTTGGGAACTTTTCATGGGTGCACCATGCAACAAGAAGACATTTACTGTGTGTGAAACCACCCCTATCTGCTATACTGTATAGGGCATTATATCGGGTGTTGGCCATTTTGTAGTGGTTGTCCAAATTCACAACTTCATTCCTTACATTCCTTCACTCATTTATACCCACAATGCACTCTGATGTCAAGTGTACATCCATTGTACAAACGCCAACTCACTATTTCCCATAATCCAACGTGGCAGAAGGGAAGATTGCAGGCGGCAACTTTTAACAATGTAAGTGTAACTTTTTATTCATTAAAATACATCTGTATCGAGATATATTGAAGTGAAATGCTGAAATGATTATTGATTGATTATTGATTATTGGCACAATATTTATGTTCAGCCACATAGTTTGTGATTTAACTTAACTTTTAAATTACCAACTAGGTTATACACATCAAAATGATAATTTGGTGGATTGTTCACATTTATTAATTAACACATTCACAGTACAGTATTTAATATACATATTAGAAAAGAATGCATTAATGACTGTTTAAGTTAAATTGAGGAAGGATGGGGAAATATATAGTCCTAGTTGCATTTGTTTCCTACAGCAGTTGGAAGGATCTAGTCATCAGTTATTTAGTTACATTTACATTTATTCATTTAGCAGACGCTTTTATCCAAAGCGACTTACAAGTGCACACTCACACACACCAATGGTAGCAGAGCTGCCATGCAAGGTGCTAGCTTGCCCTCGGGGGCAACTAAGGGTTCAGTGTCTTGCCCAAGGACACTTCGGCATGATCACCTGGCCCGGGATTCGAACCACCAATCCCAAGATTAGCGGATTAGTGGACAACCCACTCTATCAACTGAGCCACAGCCACCCGTTAACAGCTGGATGTATTTTTATTTATTTATTTTTTTCTAATGTCTTCTTACAGATAGATGGCCTCTTCGAGCTAACAAAGCACACCTTAAAGTTTTTAATCTTTCTGAAATCAACCTTTTCTTCTCCTCGGAAATAGACGTTTGACCAAAACTAAAACTAACCAGAAAGAATAGATTTTACGGTTTACAGGTTTACCTCAGGAGTCAGCTTCAAGACACAGGAAACTCCTCGAAATTAAAATAGTGTAAATAGTTTTCTACTTTTAAAAAGTAAATAAATGAAATAAAAGTGAGACAATGGTGTTTTTAATTCTGTTCTTTATTTTTAAATATAATAAATAAGCCTAATAGTAAATAAACATGACAAGCAGGTTTTGATCTCTTTATCAATAATAGGCTACAATAAACATGACAAATGAACAGTGAGAAAATGAACTTTACTATTTTACAATGACAATAATGTCCACAAAACAGCGTTCGCTGACACATTATCAGCGTCCAAATTCACTGTGGATTCATAGTGGACTGAAATAGCATTCGCTATATAGTGAATAGTGAATGAGTGAACGAGTTAGAGGTTTCAGCAATTGGAGCCACCGCAGTAGCTCCGCCGATCGCCATGGCGGTGTCCAAAACCTTTATGCAGAACAGCGCACAGTACGCGTGATGAAAATTTCATCATCAGCAGAGTAAGCGCAGACTGTACGCGCTGCCCGTTTTTTCTAACCGCCGCACACGTGCATTTAATTCTTTTCCACTATTAAGTTGTTCCACAAGGTGGCAACAGTTGCAAAGGGCTGTTGATTCTCAAGGTAGTTGATGAAAAAACGGAATATTCAGAAAAGAGTGCAAGTTAGAAATTTTACATAATTCTAGCCTTAAATAGTACAAGAATATCTATATGGGTGCTAAAGCCCAAGCATTGTTATGGGTGCTCAAGCCCAAACATTGTTATTCGTGTTGTTGTGACAGCAGAAGACCTGCTTTACTGCTCTGTACTACCTCCTGTACGCTAGGAGGGGTAGTGCAGCATGTCATAATGCGCATGCGTCGGCAGCGTTTGCCCGCGAATATGTAAAATGGGAGTACACTTTCGAAGGCTATGCGTAAGACTGTGCGCATACGCTAGTATTAGCGTAAAAACGAAGTATACCAGAGGCTTTAACATACTATATATGAGGCATAATATATCCATCCAAATTCTATACCGCTTATTCTTTCCTTCATTTGAGTCCAATTGACTTATAGAAACACTGTAGGGTGTAAATTCAACACTATGGGTGTTACATCAACACTGGGGATTTTGCTGTGTGCGAAATACATGCGGTTTCAGGCGTAGCCATGGCGACTGGCGGAACTGCTAGTGTGGTGGCTCCAAATCCACAAAAGCTTGTGGACAAGAAAGGTGCAAGGAGCCACATCTGGAAATACTTTGGATTTGAGGCAGATCACAAAGGGGACATCCTAAATAACCAAAAACCGATTTGAAAACGGTGTAGCCGAAGGTTTGTGACTTTATCAAAGCACCTATTAAACATATTAAAGCACCTTAAACCATTAACCCGACACCTGGATTAATGTACATTTTTTGTTTTGTCGCTTATTTATTTAAAATGATCATTGTTAATGTGCTTTTGTTGTATAGGAGATCCGGTCGCTCGTTTTTCTGCTTTTGGTGCTGTTACCGCTAAGTGTGTAAAAGCAGCGCCTGTTTTATTGGCGTGCGGACAGATTTACCGTACTTTCAGAAGAGCCGCTGCTTAACCGCAGTAATTATTCGAGCAGGTGAGAATTATGGTAACAGTTGCATTATGGATGTTGTAGCATAGTTTAATTCCAGTGTAATATTGCAACAACAAAAATAAATTTTTCTTACTTAATGTTTAGAATACGCGTCAAGTCCTTATAAACCATTTAATGCTGAACTTGTACTGGGGTAAAATAAAAGTTTACCAATTTTACACACCACAGCCTTTTTGATGACCAATATATCTGACCTGTATATGTTAGAAAATAATAGATGTGTGGCTAGCACTGTTTATGTCTTTAATATCAGTCAGAAGAACATTTCTCCTCTTAGAGAAATAATGAATAATGGCTTTAATAATGAAATACTTGACATGTAGAATACATTTTTTAAATACATTTTATATTGATGTTTATCTTTATTAATAAAATAGTGTTGTTCAATTAGCATGTCTTTGTGTTATATTTTAGTACCAAAATTGGTGCAGAGTTCCATGGGATTTTACTGGTACAGGTGCCGACTACTGAAATTGTGGTACTGTGACAACCCTAAGCAATACCAATGATAGTGGTAAAATTACTGAACATAGGATTGCACATTTAGCCTTGAATGTTACTGACCTGAAGTTTTTAGGCCTTTTTAGTGTCCCACATTAGGAATTGAAGATTGTCTGAGACAACGTGGCCCAAAGAGTACTGATATGTCTACCATTTCTTTTATGAGTGTGATATCTGCATTTTTTTGCTTTGGTTTTAATAGGAAACATCCTGGGGAGCTCAGTGATACTGTGTGTGGATTTAATGGGAATGGCAATTGCAATATATTCCAGAATTACGAAATGCAAAAAACAAACCCCACATTGAGCCAATTCACCCTAGATCATTTCATTTCACTGCACTAAAGGTTACTTGGATGTAAACGTGACTTATGATGTTAGACATGAATAATTAAGAGTTAAATTTGCTTACTGATTTCCAATGTACTCTTTCAAATCAATTTAAAGACAGAAGACACTATAAGCACAGATTTACCAACCAAATCCTTCCCACATTATACATTAAATGATAGAATAATAAGAGGGGAAAATAGGAGACACCACACGCAGTAGTCAGGAACAGAAGAAGAAGTCTATTTCTATTTCATTTATTAACAAAAAAACAAAACCAAAAACACCTAAAGCACAATTTACAAAATATGCATCTTTCTGTATCACAACTGTACAAAGGTTGTTAAAATACACTCCAGGTATACATGAAGTATTTTAAGAACTTTCTCCATTGGCACACCACAAACAGAAGAGAAAGAGACATTAAGAGTGAGATGGGGAAAGACACAAAAATGACTGCTAATTTGAATACAGCATGACATCAAGTGACCATATCTTAAATGGGACAGAGGTAACAGAACAGCTTTAAACAGCCTTTACCTGGATTAACATTGCATAATAACAGTTATCCTGATTTTGTTTATTTTATGCATGTTTGCCTCTTTGAAGATGCACCATTAGCAAAAGATCAGGCCATCTCATTCATGTAATATGATGCAAATACATGAAAAAGCACTGATTAAGGATCTGTGATACAAAAGGAAAAAAAAGACGAATACAAAAAGGCAACTATTGTTTTTAACAGCTCTCTGAAATGACATTTAATTGTCAGCGCTGCCTTTCATTTTATGTCAGCCTTTTGGGATAAATTAGCAAGAAAAGGCAGATGTGTGTGTGTTAGATTTGTTCACAGCTCTGCTCACAATATTACAGCCATGTACCTGATACAGGAAGTGAACAGCTTTTGTTGTCAGTTGTGTCTCCCTGCAAAGCCATTTATGCAGCAATTTGAGACATGAGTCATTTGTTTGCCTTGTTTTTTTTCCTGATCAGTAGATGGATAATATTCAATATTAGTAACAAATTATTAGTGGTTGGTTACATTTTCATTAAAAAAATGTATTTAAAAAAAGGCATTTGGCTGGGTACAACAGGGGAAATAAAGTACTACAGAACAGACGTATCCTTAAAAATCCTCAATAATGGATGTACAACTTTAAAAAAAAAACAAAAAACAAAAAAAAAAACATTACAACTTACAAATTAACTAACCACAAAGCATAAGACTGGCAAACCCACCATCTAAACTGATTTATACTCTACTGTAGCATTTACTCTTTAATTCCAGCTATTATCATTCATCTCTAAGCTAATTTAATGTGGACAACCATTAAATTAAACTTAACACTGAAAGAAAACAACAACAAAAAAAAAAAAAAAAAAAAAAAAACCTTGGGTAAGAATTTCCCACCCGGAAAACAGGGCCTGTTTTAACACAGTATTATAACATTTCCTTGCCTTTCCAGGAAATTACACAAAGAACAGCATGCAAATGAAAACGCTGATCAGGGTTAAGAGCTTACCATCCATACACACTATTAAAATTGGACTACAATGGACGTTCACATGCAGGTTAATATAAATCTGACATCCCAGACAGGTAAACCATCTGTTACACAGTGGTGGAGATATCAAAATATTACCCCAAATAGTGTTGGTCCTACATAAGGACATTATATAAGGATATATACTGTTCATTACATCATATAACCAAATCAAACTGAAGAATCACTGGGTCAATTCGGTACAATATTAAAAGAAATAAGTAGAATATGGAACAGGAACTTACTTATACGCAAAGTTCACAGTGCTAGTAGTATTATGTGTGGCAAACTGCAATGTTCAACTGCATGTCCTTTAATTTATTCTGCACAAAACACTCCTCTCCACATAACTCGTATTCAATCATTAATCCTTAGGATTCTGAAGCACAGAATGCCTCCATTCTCTTTCCATCTGCTAAATCGCAAGCTACAAGTGAATATTGGGGAAAATATACCCAGAGAATAACTATTGGCGATATAATTTCATTGTTGGCTGTAATTTAATATTGCAAAGTAATTTTGGACCAACACATTGGGGCATCTGGCACTAGACAAGAGTGAGCTTATTTGTTTGTAAGATAGCAAATGAAGTAAAATAGGGATCCATTCTGTACTCTGCAGAGGCTAATAATTTAGTGTAATGTACAAAATGCAGTTCTTTAATATTATTTCAACTGTTCAGAGTAGATACTGAAATGAAATAATTATTCACATTAGTATACACTTTGTCTTGGACTTCTTCTTTTTCTTCTTTCCCTCCTTGCTCATCTTCTCCTTGTGCTTTCGGATTTCCCGGACTAAAGTATAAAAGGCATCATCAACCCCCTTTGGGGAGAGAGAGGGGGGAAAAAAATATATTTTTTAATGCATCTTTATAATGATTACAATACAAAATAATGTACTGCTAGCACCAAGTGACTGAAAAAAATTTAAATCAACATTGCAGGAGCCATTGCCTTTCAGCTCCAGATAAAAGCTGCCCATGTAGACCAGATTTCCTACAGAAATTAACTGCTAATATAAAGAACAGGTTGGGCCTCGCTCCCCAGCAAACCACCACTGATTGGATAAAAAGAAAAGTGACCAGTTAAACAGAGACCAGAGAAGCTCACAGCAGGCCGAGAGAGGGCCAGAGCTTAGCCCAAACTTACCCCACTCACATCACAACACATTTTTTAAGCTTGATGCAGCTCGGAGTCTTTTCTTCTTTGCTGAGTTTTTTCAGTCGGTATTGCCTGATCTCCCGGACCAGTGTGTAAAAGGCATCCTCCACTCTCTGCAGTGCAAAACACAACTCCCTTCAACATTAGGGGACACACAAGGCCCGATACAGAGAAGTGCAATGGAATAGGGAGTGTGTGGATAATTTAGGCTCTATTATACCACTGGGTGTCACTAAAGTCAAATTCACACCAGACCACAAGCATCACAACCACAGCACATGCATTCCCAAGGCTATGCTACTTGCATGACCGCTATTGCCTAATATACAAAAAGTGAGTGTCAATGAAACTTGGAGGTCAGGAACAGCTGTAATTGCAACACCATAAAAACGTAACAGTAAATATACAGCCTATGCATTTTTTCTTCTTGCGTAATTCAAACACTTTACTGTGAAACTACATTCATAGAAAGTGAAAGCATGTCCAAGATTACATTGACACGCCCAAGTAGTAAGTAACTAGGCATGGCACATACATAAAAACTCCACATACTTGGGTTTTATGCATATACAATCGAAACTCACTAAAGTGGAACTGCAGTTGTTGCTTCAAAAAGGCATCCAGTGTGAATTTGCCCAAGTGTTAAATACCACTAGACATGCCAATTAAGGCAATTAATAGCTATTTAAAAGCATTTAGCTCATTACTGTCACATTCTGAGAATGGAATAATTACCCCCAAGATTATTTTGATGTAGAAGATTAAGATCAAGTAGATTTATGCAACAGATCAATATCCAATTATAATAGATCATCAGTTTAGCTTATAGCTCAAGAAATAGCATGGTGTGATTTTTTTTATGCAATTTAAGACCGTTGTGATGCCAGGCAGCACATGCAGTGATGACCAGAAGCAGAGAAGTTGAAACAGTCTGAATTAGTCATTTACATTTTATTCCCAGCCCCATTAGTAGTTGTGATTTAAGCACTGCAGAGAGACAGAGAGGGGCTGCCACAAGAAATGAACATCTCCCAAGCAGACCCGATTCACACATCCCACTGGCCACAGCTATTCAACACTGACATTTACAAAGATGACCCAAGTGCTGCCCTTTTCTAATGAAACAATAAAACTCCACAGGGATATCATCCCTAAAGACATTCAGAATATGCACAACACTGACAGATTTCACTGATCAGCTCCTTGAACCAAAACCTAATTAGAGAAATCCAGTGTCATAATCAAGACTGAAACATAAATGGAGACATTTTTGGTTATTTCACAGTATATTGAATAAAAACTGGTAGCCAAAATTTTGATGTGAATGTACCTTTGGATCACTGATTTTATCTACATACATACAGCTAATCACTGATCGTGATCTACATACTTGCAACAAGTCACTAATTGTGATCTACATGCTAAAGAAAGTGTGACTGAGATTGTCATGACACCACCATGATATTACAACCCTCAAAGAGAGAATACCAGCTCAGCAGTCACTGCCTGGCCCTAAAGCAAGGCCCTTATCCCTCAACTGCCCAGATGTATAAATGAGAAATGTAGGTCATTCTGGATAAGGGCATATGCCAAATACCATAAATGTAAAAGATAAAATCAGAAATAAAAAATTATGTATACACTAGAAAAACTTTGTAGGGGTGCTACAACATAGAAGTGAAAATCTCAATGAATTAACACACTCACTGGATTGACAGTCAGCACAGACATTTGAATGGTATAGTTATTAGCTATATGAAATAAATGCTCTATATGTGCATGCCTCGTAATTACAGCTCCAGTAGCACCTTGTCCTTAAAGGCAGGTGGGGCAGAGACCATCATTTACATCAGCTGTTCAACTAATATTAATCTTTATAAAGTCCTGATTCATAACTCTATACATTTTAAATTAAGTTAAAATACTAATTACCTATTTTGAATGACTAATGATTTTTTTTTAAATGTTATTTGAGAAACATAAGCTGAATTCCCATGGAGTTGCTCGTGTCAAGTCTGATAGCTTCTCAACTTAATTTTGTTTGAGTCTATGGCGTGATTAATGTCTGCACGCCTCACAAAAAAGCCTATATACACAAACCGCTGCTGTGCAGCTCCATAGTAAAGTCCATACTCACCAAATCACCATAGCTTTAAAATGCAATTCTCTGTTTTTACTTTAACAAGGTGGATTTCTTTCTGTGTTTTGAAATACTACAATAATTAGCTGATTTGGCTTGCATGTATAAATGGTACTTTGGGTAGATGTTCCATTTTATATATAATAAAAATCGTTTGGAAGAGGAAAGGTCTGTCAAATGAATGAAAAAAAAACTTATTTTAATAATACATATAGAAAGGTTATACATTTGCATATCTTGCATGGTAATAGGAAACATCACTTTGAACATTTTAAGAAGATGAACATGTAGGGTAATAGATCAGAGACACTGTCTCTGTGAACTTGTTAGAAATATTAATGTGGAAATTGGCATATGAACTTTATCTGTTTTCTGCAGTATGTTTATATATCAGTCTCCAGTATACTTTGTAGCCCTCAGCTGATGTAGAAAAATGCATAAAGATGGGTCATGGCCATCAGTCATGACTATCTTTCTTGTCAGATAAGTCAATATTCACCAATATTCAGTCAATATTCAGTCAATAATACACCCAGTTATTTAATAGTACAGGCAGAAAACAAGAACCAAAACATGATACAAATTATTTCAATGCAATATTAATAAACTACTAAGATAATAAACTACTATCAAATAGTAGTATAAATAACCAACAAAGTGCCTTTATAGGGACAATGTTTATAAAGACTGTATGTATGTGCATACCATCTTATCTATGAGCCATCCTCTTGTTATTGTGTCCTAAATTGGAAAGTACATTGTATAGAAACTTCTTGAGAAGTGTGACTATTTTATGTATATAAAGAATAAGATTAATAGGCCTTTTATTATTCATTTATGGTTACTTTGCTGAGGAGTTGGTTTGGGACCTAAAAGTGTGAAAATCATATCAGGCTGTTTCAGAAATCTGTAATGTTTTGTCTTTTAAAAAATGTAGGCTCCTGTTGTCTATCCAAGATACAAAGTTTTGAAGGCTAAAACCTATATAGATATATCCTGTTAAAGTGATTTCCTTCAGGAAAAGAAATCAGCAAATCGGTCTCATTTTATCAGGGAAACAATTTTTTTTCAGAAGTTCAAATTCCACCCGGAATTGGCTTAGCATTTCTTTAAAGCGCTCAATTAAACCATGAACGTGCATCTGCATTGTGTTGTATATATATGTGTGACAGTGATTATTTTCAATAATATTGCAATTGAAATCATGAATTGTGATTAGCAGATGTGTTTCAGTGACATGACTCTGCAGAAACGCCGTGAGAGAAATATCACATGTCAAAACACTTGTCAGACCTTTTGCATAGGAATGTCTGTACAATCAATCACACTTTACTGTTTGGCCAGTGCACTTGTTACAAAGGAGATAAAAACATGCTCAATCACAGTTTGTATGAAAATGTGGATGAAACTACAGCAGAAACTATGGTGACATTGGTTATATAAATCAATTGATCTCCTTAACAACTGTACCCATCTTGCAAGTTTCTGTGCTTCATTAGAATTGTACATAAAAGGTTTTCACAGCTTCTTTGCCATCTTGTCATAATAATTTTTACCTCTTACTTTAAGACCCACATGGCCAGCTGTATCCATTCCATTTCAATCTCAGAATGAATTTCAGAGTAAATTGAATGTGTGACCATTTGATAATCATCATAGGAATTTCTTCCAATTCATGCATGATCTTGTTGTAAATCCTGTTAATTTTATGCTTTTTAAAAACCCCAGACTTGCACTGTAAAATACGGGTGTGTTTCACAGTTATCAGGTCAAACATACCTGTCTTGTTTTTGCTGAGGTCTCGATGAAAGGAATTCCATAGCTACGTGCTAAATCCTGAGCCTGCTTGGTATCCACTGTGCGGGATGGCAGGTCACACTTATTTCCCACCAGCACCATGGGGACATCCTCGGAGTCTTTCACTCTCTTAATTTGCTCTCTGCAAAACCACACAAAATTACAAGATGATGGCGAAATAAAGCAACGCAGGAAGAATCAAAATAAATGAATACATTTTCTCTCAATATCCATGCTGAAGAGAGAAACTCAATCTCTATTATACATAACTGCCCTCACCTGTAGTGGTGAATGTCCTCAAAAGACTTGGTGTTATTAATGGCAAAGACACAGAGGAAGCCCTCTCCTGTCCTCATGTACTGATCTCTCATGGCACTGTACTCCTCCTGACCTGCTGTGTCCAGAATGTCTAACAGACATGTCTCCCCATCAATCACCACCTGCTTCCTGTACGAGTCCTACACAAATATGACATCAGCCCATGTCATTATATGCCAGTGGCTATTTCAACATAGCTTAGTCAGTCAAACATATAGATGGGTGTTAAGACATCCACCATCTCAACCCAATGATGACTAACACTAATATCTTTACAGTAGGGTTGTTACAGTTTCAGGGTTTGTTACAGTGTAAAATCAGATGGTTACCTAACTACTGACTTTTTAAAAGTACATTTCTGCCTGTTACCATCTGCCCATTCATTTACCCCCCCCCCTTTTTCCCCCCTTAAAAACCAGAGCAAGTATCTTACTCCAATAGTTCCTATTTGTGTCTGACTACGAGTCCCAAAAATTTCACAACGCCCTCCCTCTGGACTCGCCCTAAATCACACTACAGCAACCTCAGTTTCTCAGAGCAGGGGAAGCAACTGCATTGAAAACATTTTGGCTGTTTAATCCTTTACCATTGTAAACAAGCTGCATTACTACCTCTGCATCAGTGTAATAAATACAGACAATGTAAGCAATTTTACAGAGGGAAAAAAACTAAAAAAATATATTTAAAAAAAAAAAAAGAAACGGAATTAGCTTTTTTGCCCTATATACACACGATATAAATCTCACGCACAAAGCATATGCAGCTATTTTGTCATACATTTTTCCTTTTATTTAAATTCACACAGTTAATACTGTGACACCAGGATATTTTTAGGCTAGGTTATCACACTCTTGAAATTTCAAACCATAACACAGTATTATACAGTGATCTCAATGACAGTGTGGTCCCTGTGTGCCACTAAACCTAATTTCATCATCCAGAAAACAGCAAGTTGACATCCTATAATTATTTAATCAAAAGGTGAGCACAGACACATGTGCATACTGTAACCATGATAGGCCTAGACCAGGAAGTTAGCAGCCAGTCCCTGAAACCAGAAAAACCAGCTTACATTGTCTCTTTTACACACCAGTTTTATTTTTTTTCACTTTAGACATTTCACACCTTTGCAATGATGGACAATGGCTACATTAATACATTCTCTCATAGAGACAAAATCATGCACAATTTACCTCTATAGTAGGGTCATATTCATCTACAAAGTGGTTCTGGATGAGCTGAATGGTGAGAGCGCTTTTTCCAACACCTCCAGCTCCAACCACTACCAGCTTATATTCAGTCATTCTTCACCTGGTGGGAACACAGCACAAAAGAACTACAGTCAACAACTACTCACACTTGCACACGTGTCATAATTTTTAGATATTTCAAAATCCCACCCTTTCCCAAAGTCAGTTGTCCAAGTTAAGCGCAGATGGAAGAAAATAAGCATTTAACACAACTGGGCGGCTGTGGCTCAGTCGGTAGAGCGGGTTGTCCACTAATCGTGGGGTTGGCGGTTCGAATCCCGGCCCGGGTGATCCCATGCCGAAGTGTCCTTGGGCAAGACACTGAACCCTAAGTTGCCCCCGATGGCAAGCTAGCACCTTGCATGCAGCTCTGCTACCATTGGTGTGTGAGTGTGCTCTCATTTGTAAGTCGCTTTGGATAAAAGCGTCTGCTAAATGAATAAATGTAAATGTAACTAAACCTACAAGGCATGCCACTATGATACGCTCCACTTATATAATGTCTTCTCCATCAATATGACCTTCACAACCACTTGTACCATTTTGAATTTAAGCACTTCCTGAGAAGATGACTCGATACAGTGTCTTAATGAAGTACAGGTGAGTTTTGATGGTGAATCACACCAGCACAAACAGACGTCTGGACTAAAATAGCAGTGACTATAAACCTGTTACCTAGACAGTGTTGATCATTATACATAGAACAAGAAGGATTCTAGACATAAAAAGGTTTCCAATATCTCTCTAATACATAAACAACACTTCATAGTAAACTTGATCCAAATTAAAACACCAAGAAGAACATCAGACAGTCAGTGCACAATTATTTGCACCCAGCACTCATTCATTTTAAAAGTCCATAGTAAGTGTAGGTAAAGATGGCACGACCCTACACACAACCTCAGACCCTTCTTCCCAACCTTGATCTCCCAGATGATCGGTTATAACCGCTGGCCAGCGTGCAATGCGATTAGAGCACATCAGGAACTTGAACACACACCCGTGGGCCTAACTCGCGCGCAGCCCACCTTAAACCCAATACAATCGACACATAAGAATGCAATTCCGAACCAACGTGATGAAACCCCACTGCTTCACAGGATAAAGCGAGAAATCCTTTCGACAGACAGTGAGCAGCTGTGTGCTGCTGCGGAGCTGAGAGCTTGAAGAAGTCTCCGCCATACCGCATAGCTGCATTGCAGGGCCCAAACGAACCGGGGCGTTCTTCACTACACTGACACTATATATTCTCTGTAACGACACAAAATAGCGACCAGATTGCTACAAGTAACCATTAAGCTCGTGCATACGATCCTCAGTGACCGACGGTATTTCCCGAAGTCCTGCCCGTCCCTTGTTTGTTACCTTCTTGGCGTTGCAAGTTCCGCGTCCGAGCCAGGAAAAGGCGAATAAAGTTCAGCACCGCCTATAATCCCGTGCTTAGATCCGATCGTGCCATTTTCACTAGATCAACCGCTGTGAGAACTCCACCAGCCCGATGTCGCACATTTACCGCACTTACATACGAGACATTAGTCGGATAGCACGGCGATGTTGACACCTCTCCCTCTCGCGCTGGCTCGGCCTGTTCCGTGCGCGCGCCTGTACGGAGGTTGCTCTTTACATAAATATGGGCGGATACGGTGGAGCCAGAGCAGCGCCAAGATCACTTACCCAGACACCAGTGCACAATGGGGATGGGGTTTTTTTTTCTCTCTGTCTCAGCTGGTGTCAGTACTTCTTATATAAGAGTTCAAAGCTGCCTAAAACGCGTACATTAGCTGTACAACCGGTTTCTCTCCAGCGTCAGCTTGCATCATTGTAATGATGAGCCTAGCCTACAGGGAGCTGTGCTTATAAACACTCCAAATCAATATTCTATCAATGACACATGATCACCACACAGGGCGCTATTAATATATACATACGCAACCCTTGGGTTTTATGTTAAACAGTGTCATCTAATAAGGACGTATTTGCTAGCCTAGATCTAGTGTTGCATTATGAACCGGCTTTACACATGAGCCTTAGAAATCCGCAGCACTGCTCTGAGTGTCTCTCTCTGTTTAAATAGGTCCTAAATATAACCGGGACGTGCTGAACATACGTCAGCGCCGTAGAAAGATCTGATTGGTTCATTACTCTGTCAGCCCTTCAGGCGTTGAGGCGCATAAGTCCCGCCCCCGACCAATAGGTGACATTAGCGAAAATGGTTTTAACCTACATGTTGGTTAGCCGGACTGGTAGAGCAGACAATTTTCAAATAATTACCACATGCGCGCTATTTGCGGTTGGCCCACACACTGTAGCAAGCGGATTTAGTATCGTAAATTCTCTTAAACAATCCGCTAAACAATATCAGCCTAAATCTGAATCTTCTATAAAGTACTGGCATGCAGTTTGCACATGCAGTTTTGATTAACAGAACAGAACACCCACATATACTCAGAGACCAATATAATAATAATAATAATAATAATAATAATAATAATAATAATAATAATAATAATAATAATAATAATCCATCCATCTTCAACCGCTTACTCCTTTACAGGGTCACGGGGAACCTGGAGCCTATCCCAGGAGGCATCGGGCACAAGGCGGGGTACACCCTGGAC
>JAFFST010053383.1:201529-226225 GCA_022414735.1 Noturus placidus
ACACGCCAATCAGCCTACCATGCATGTGTTTGGACTGGGGGAGGAAACCGGAGGACCCGGAGGAAACCCCCAACGCACGGGGAGAACATGCAAACTCCGCACACACATGGCCCCGACGGGACTCGAACCCTGGACCCTGGAGGTGTGAGGCTAACCCCTAAGCCACCGTAATAATAATCAGGAAAAATAATAAGTATAATAATAATTTTTTAATAATTATTTTTTTTGTTATTGTTGTTGTTGCTGCTGCAGATGCTATTTTATCCTTGAACAGTTAAAAAAGAACAATACCGATGTAAACCACAAGGTGTCAGTATATCCATTAACCCGAACTTGCTTGCTGAAAATGGCATGTTATGAAGTGCGTATCTTTATTTCTGGATGCTTTGAAGTTTATTTACCCTTGACTGATTTATACCTATTCACAAACACGGCGTCCATGTTCAAACCCAGTGTTCACTTGTGTTTGTGAGAAGATAAAATGCAATGTGGTGTCAAACAAACTCCTAGCCCCCCTGTGCATGCTTCTCTACTGCATTAGCAGCCACCAGTGACCTGATATATAAACTGCATTGTCACGCATAAAGCTGCAGTATGTTTTAGTCCCAAAGAGAAATAACAACACAAATAGCCACATGAATGTGCCTGTAAATCAGATCAGTGCTCTGGTTTCCGCCTGCTCTCGGATTTTGCGTCAGTTGTTTTGTTCCCCCCCTCTCTGAGCTGCTTACACAGACCCGAGTGCAGCTTTAAAAACCCCCACAATGCACCGCGCTGTCCCGGAGCCGTTGCCATGTTAGAGCAGTATGGGGGGGGGGAGTTTCCCGCAGAATGCGCCGTTACACATCGTGAAAACTTTTCCCTCTGCTCGTTTCATTCTTTCTCCTGCTGCAGGAAAACCTCCATGTTTGTTTACAAAGCCTTTCTAACGGATATCGACATCCGGCGAGTGTGTTCATGGGCAGGAAAATGAACACAACTGCGTTTCGTTGTGCATTTCTTCAGCAAACTTCAGACGCGGTAACGTCAGGTCTAGAGGCAAACAGTCAAAAAGGGTCGTTTTCTTCAGGCTACAGATTAAAGGTAAGACAAAACGCCCTTGCTTATTAAACAGCGTGAAAAGGTGAGGCCGCTGATGGACAGCGAGCTATTGGGACACTCTAGTGTCACTAAATGTCAAATAATTTAGTCGCTATTGCTCAGTTTGACAGCACACTACAGTCAAAAACAAGCTGAGATCAACTGTAGCCTGAAGACCAACTGAGATTGAGCCGGGATTAACCCACTGAGCAGATACCGCACTACAGTGTACTTACTAAATAAATAACTGGAATATGGGTTTGGGTTCTTTCGTATTTACATAAGCAGAACCAAATATTTCACTTGGATGAAGATTGAAATCAACAGATGAAGTATTTATTCAGTGCAGTGTGCTCGTCCCAGTAAATAAAAGCAACAGAAATACTAGTATTAGACCAATGTTAGACATATAACAGTGTCAAACAAATGTTTACATACTGAATGGTCTACTAAATCATAATTTCAAGCTTATTTAATAAGAATTTATTAGAAACATTTATTGCTTTGACGTACCTGTCGACATACAGTATTTAGTCATCCTATATCTAGTCAGCGTGGTGTCTTTTTTATATTATCCATCCATCTGCAACCGCTTACTCCTTTTCAGGGTCACGGGGAACCTGGAGCCTATCCCAGGAGGCATCGGGCACAAGGCGGGGTACACCCTGGACAGGGTGCCAGTTCTTTTTTATATTATTATTATTATTATTATTATTATTATTATTAAGGGTTTCTGATGACTGTTCTGAACTAAACCTGAAAGTAGACGTGATATTTATGAGTACCTACTAAAACAGACGAGATCAGAGAATATTAATATTAACCATATGGGCAAACCTGTCCACCGTTAATATTTTTGGCGGACAGCACTTTTACTCCCTCCCAACGGCCAGTTCTCCTGCTCTTCACAATCATGGCAAAAGAACAAAGGTAGCATTATGTGCAGCTCAATGTGCCATCCAGATGTTCGCACGTCTGCAAGTGCTGACCTCCATGTTGGGAGGGTGTTGGGGGATCCTTGAGTTTATTAAAACATCCCAGCCAAGACGGCACTCAGACAAAACTCAGAAAAAAGCTTTACAAGGACTCAGGACTGTTGCTGCTGTGCACTTAAATACCACAGAAGGTATGCTGGACTGTTTGACACACGTTTTCTATCGTCCGAGGCCTTTGCCGTTTGGTGGTCTGATTTTCCCCCAACAGAAAAGAGTGACATATTCAGCAATGGACTGACTTATGATTTCACACAGTTGACGAAAGCAAAGGGTGCTTTTAAATACTCTAACTGAAATGTTGCTAACCAAGCATCCCTAAATGGCAGTTATATGGTGCATTTTGTTTCTCCAGTCATGCTACTGTCATTCCAAAAGGTAGATATTATCTAGCACTAGTTAATCTAATGGCATAATTAATATAATTAATTAATGCTTTGTGATAAACCAACTTTTAAGATTTCACATCAAACCCTTCTTCCTTGACTAGTCTTACTAAAATGCAAGAGCCCTCAGGTTATTGTTTTACAGGGGTATGTGAAGGGGTTGTTTTCCTTCCTCTCTCCACACATCCTGGGATTTTTCTGCACACACAGTACGTACTGACAGACCAATGGAGTGTTTCTGCTGTGTGTATTCTATCCTTTTTCCTTCTCTCGCCGTCAGCTATTTGCAACAGCAAACATGCATAATATTTAGAAGTGTCATCATTTTCGATTGACCTTCACAGCTCATCAAAATGTAAGATTTTACCCCAGTTCCAAAAAAGTTCGGACACCAAATGTGTAAAATGTCAATAAAGACAGGATGAGATGATTTGCAAATCTCATAAACCCATGTTAATCACAGGAGAACATAGAAAACATACTTAATGTTTAAACTGAGGAAGTACCATTTTAAGAAAAAATATGGTAATTTTGAAATTGATGGTTGCAACACGTGTCAAAAAAATTGGAACGGGGCAACAAAAGGCTGGAAAAGTAAGTGTTACTAAAAAGAAACAGCTGGAGGTTAATGGCAACAGATCAGTAACATGATTGGGTATATAAAAAGAGTATCTTGGAGAGGAATAGTCTTTTAGAAGTAAATATGGGCAGAGGTTCACCAATCTTCAAACCACTGCATCTACAATTTGTGGAACAATTTCAGAATAATGTTCCTCAATGTAATATTGTGAAGACTATGAATATCATCTACAGTACATATCATAATCATCATCATCATCATCATCATCATCAAAAGCTTTAGAGAATCTGAAGAAATCTCTGTGCGCAAGGGACAAGGGTGAAAACCAATATTGCATGCCCGTGATCTTCAGGCGGCAATGCGTCAAAATTGTTTATTTGAAATTCTTTTTGGAAACCATGGACACCTCTAAACTAAAGAGGAGAGGGACCATCTGGCTTTTTATCAGTGTTCAGTTCAAAAGCCTGCATCTCTGATGGTACGGGGTGCATTAGTGCTTATGGAATGGTCAGCTTTGCACATCTGGAAAGGCAACATCAATGCTGAAAGGTATATACAGGTTTTACAGCAACATCTGCTTCTATCCAGATTCCATCCCATCTTACTTCTGAGAGACTCTGCCTCTCTAAGATACTCCTTTTATACCCAATCATGATATACTTATTGCCAATTAACCTAATTAGTTGCAAAATGTTCCTCCAGCTGTTTCTTTTTAGTAAGACATGCTGCGGCCATGAAATTCAAAATGACCTTAATTTTTTCTTAAAATTGTATATTTCCTCAGTTTAAACATTTGATATGTTTTCTATGTGCTATTATGAATAAGATTTGGGTTTGAGATTTGCAAATCAGCACAGCATCCCAAGTTTTTTGTTATTGGATCTGTAGTAGCCGGGGTGGATTTGTGTTTTCTTTGTTGTCGTTCACATTCAGGCAAAATACATATGGTAGCTACCTGTAAGCTGCTTCCTGTAAGCATGTAAACATGCACCTCCCAATAGATGATGACTAAACCAAAAACAGTTTATGGTGTACTAGACTAAGATTCACAAATTGTCAAATTTGAAGGATGTGAAATATGATGCACCTAATTGGCAGACGTAATTCACTGATCCTTTGGGCTTAATGCTGGTGTGTCAGCATTACATCATTTATAATTGTTCTCATTTAATGCCACGGATTCTCAACTATAAACAAATGAGGAGAAGGAGTTGCTGGTACTCATGTTCGAGGGAATGGCAGTGGAACAGGAATATTTATCTGAATCATGGCTCATAGCATGCATTTGGTGTGGAATGTGCAGCCTCAATGCTATCAGTCACTGTGCTGCAGGATCAAGGCCAGTGTTTCCTGATTAAATCCCTGCATGCATTAGGACATGTATGGTTTCAACAGTGATTAACATCCAGGAAAGACACTTTTTATTTTTCATTCTTCTTAGTCACGTTTTAGTTTCTCTTCTTTCTTCATGTGCATATGATTATATCAACAAGCAAAGCTAAGTTCACCCTTTTTTTTGTGCCCCTTTTCCAGTAGAGGGAAAAGCAGTCCGTCTTAGAGAACAGACTTGGGGTGTGTGTGTGTGTGTGTGGATCCATTTCAGAGTAGGCCTGTTACCAATTACTTCAGAGTGCATAAATTGTTAGTAATTACATGAAGCATGGCAGACACTAGCAGAATTAAAAGTTCAGCAGGAAACAGGAGAAGCAGTAGTATATTCACTCTACAGAAGTTCAGTTATGTTCTAAATACATCTATTATGTTGTGTGTGTGTGTGATTTATATTTATATATATGTATATATATATCACACACACACATCAGTGTTCCTTCATTGTGAAAAGGTGAAACTTGTCTGTCAGTCATGTCTAACTTGGCTCTTTCCTGTCATGAGCTAAGCCTCTTGTTTCTTGCAGGACTTCCTATGTCCTTTGTGTCCTTTTCTGGCAAACAAGGGTAGTGTTATTTGGCGGAAAACAGGGATAATGAAAGCGAGCCATTGAAAATAACTTTCTGAAAGGACTTTTATTGTACAAGGCTGTGTGGATATACAGTGTATACACTATAATTTGCAGTTGAAATTTTGTTCATTTGCTTGTTAATCAGTTTTTTTAGTCAGTCACCCAAGATTATTATACTCGGATATAGTTATCTTATTGTTCTGCATAGTTTGGTTTTATTGTGTGTTTATTGTAGTACAGTTTGTACCATACACCTGTAGGCATAATATTTCATCCCACTGTGTTCCTGTTTGTCACAATACAGTGCAAGTTGATTTAACCTGCCTTTGGCATTTAAAGAGGTGGTCTGCTGAGTTACGTTTTAGTTTAAGATCTCTGCCAATTTTGAGTTTCTGATCATGAATTCATGAGTTACTGGTCACCTTCTACAGCTTGTCTGTGCTTTTCTCTCTCACTTCCTGACAACCAGAAAAGAACTCTTTATACTTTTAGTTTGCTTTAGAAAGGGCCAGCGAGAAGGCATTGAAGGAGTTTGTTTAAACTGGTTGTAAATGAGTGTTGAATTGGAGTGCAGCAGCACAAGACTGTTGTTGTGCGAACTGTAGTTTCCCTTAGTTTTAAGAAAGAGATGCAATTAAGAAATATCTAGTACAAATACACAAAGAATTTTGCTAGCAGATTGCAAGGTATTGAAACCATGTCTGGATGTTATTAGTTGTTCTTTCCTCTTGACGTTACTCTGAGTCAAACACAATAGTGCGTGGTCGGTTTGGGAGGAGGTTTTTTTTTGTGGTGTTGTTTTGGTTTGTTGTTTTTTTTTTTTTTTTTTTTTGTCTTTTAGCCATTGTGTGAAGTCACTTGGGTTGGCATACAACAGTGAGATTTCCTGAAAAGAAATCCTGAAAGTAGAAACGAAGCATTTAAAATGTGACCAGGAATTCATTGTAGTAGTGACTGATTTGAGAGAATGAGGAGTTTACACAAAAATGTAACTTGTTTAATAATATGAATGAGCATGAACATTGCATTATGTGTAAAGAGTTTACAGCCATGGTGGTAAAGGGGAAAAAAAAAATCACAATTCGTAAACATGATGATTCCTAAACTGTCACTTGGAATGTTTTTCTAAGAAATCTGTAACTGCCTCGATATAAAATGAGGTTCACTGGGAACCGTGTCTTGTTTAACCTTTTGATCTTTTGTTAAAATTTATTTTTACAAAAATAGTCTGCTCCCATGGATCAATTGCAAACAAAACACAGGTTTATCCCAAAAATAGCTTTTTTTTTTTTAAATATAGGTGTTATGAAACAACCTGGAATTGGATGCATGTCTCTATTGTCTCAACACACTGTGAAGAGGAAGGTTCACATGGCCAAAAAATCTGCAAGATTTGCAACTGGAGAATTGCATAAATTAGTTGCATCTTGGGGTCAGAAAGTCTCCAAAACTACAATCTGAAGTCACCTACATCACCACAACTTGTTTGGAAGAGTTTCAAGAAAAAAAGCCTCTTCTCATCCAAAAACAAACTCAAGTGTCTTCAGTTTTCCAGACACTACTAGAACTTCAAATTGGATCGGGTTCTATGGTCAGATGAAACCAAAATGGAGCTTTTTGGCAATAAACACCAGAGGTGGTTTTGGCACACAGAGAGGTAGCCATATGGAAAAGTACCTCATGCCTACGGTTAAATATGGTGGGTGGCTCTTTAATGTTTTTGGGCTGTTTTTCTGCCAGAGGACCTGGACATTTTGTTAGGATATATGGCATCACGGACAATAATGAATTTAATCCATTTTGGAATACGGCTGTAACATAACAAAATGTGGAAAAATTGAAGCGCTGTGAATACTTTCCGGATGCACTGTCTCTTGCTTCATCGTCTGAAATTAAACTTGGCAAAGTCAATTTACCAAAAAACCCAGGACACCACTTTAAACAATGTGACAAGGCTTTAAATATAACAGTTTTTGCACATTTTATTTGCAAAGACCTTCATCTATACCATGTAGTATAAAATTCATGATCCATGCCCTAAACATCAGTGTTTTTTAAAAGAAACTTTCCTAACCACATTTACATTTTTAAGCAATAAGTAAAAGAAATTGCAAAAAAAAATTGTCATTGCGATTTCTTATTAAATCAAAAGTCATTATAATAATGAATTTCTCAGGTCTGTGCTGATTCATACCCCCAGACCTTCCAGTTTGTCCCTTCTTTGGTTCTTTGCCTGTTTTCCATGTCAGGGTAGCACAGGGCCATGTTCACAGTGAGAGAAGGTCACAACAAAGAGCCAGAAAATCTAATGGCTTACTATCCTTTTAGAGATCGACTCTCTTTAGAAAAGCATCTACTAGCAGCGATGCTCCAGTGAAGTCTTTATGAAGGATGCGAGCACTTTAACCTACATTTGTTACATAAAAAATACTACTTGCATGAATGGAGAGTGAGTGATGTAGGAAGTTTGTACTGTCCTTCCGTCTTGTTATTCAGTTTCTGGTTACAATGAGGTCAACTGGTAGTTTTGTTTTCTTAAGAAATGTAGATATAGGGCATTTTGACCTTAATTAACACTTTACCTTAATTAATATAAACTCATAGAATTTCTTTGGTTATGGTCTCTATATGCATTGGCCGAATTTGGCTGCACTGTTGCTTGTGTTGTGCCAACATCCATGTTACTTGGAGTAGAGCAATCTCAGAGGGGTTCCTCAGCATCCAAGATAGAGACCATATGGCACTGGACTAACACAGGCATTTATGCCAATACCAGCTCCTACACAAGGTTCAAAATTGTGACCATTTTGGTCGCATATGCTCCGAAATGTAATCTGTGTGACCATAAAATGTATTTGGGAGCATTTTTCTGTGAGTGAAAATAATTATGGTGCGACCAGTTTTCATTTCGATACAAAACACTCGCTAATTACTGCACAGTATGTGCTTGCTGTGAGCTGATTCATTGACTGTTCTAACCAATGTTACATAACCAATTAAACCACATCTTTACAGTCTTAATTTTAATGCAGATTTTAGATTGGTTACTGTTAACCTTCAATCACTCCCCTTCACTGTGTTCCATTGTCAGGTGACAGGGAGCTAACTAGCATACAAAATGTAAAGAGCTGAAGATGAAAAGATATGGCAGCAATGTGCCAAAAATCCGAGCATGTTATTGGAGCTCGTGTACACGAACGTCAATAGAGGATATGCATTGACGTCACTTTACTGCTGGAACACGCGCCCCCTTGGCTGGACTGAGTGGCAAAACATCCAGTGAAATGGCTGGTTTTAATAGAGGAAGCTGCAAAACTGCTAGTATAACTAATGATTATCAGCTTAAATTAAAGGCAGTTGGACTCGACAGTGACCCTTACAACTCGCCCAGGTCCATGGACATTGGAATGTGGCCAGAAATCAGTTTTCTGATTTGTTGGAGAAATTAAAGTGACAACACTAATAAACATTCTGGTTGTATGTACAAATATTTTTGTTGTGCTATAATTTTATCTGGTAAACCGTAAGATAGCTAGTTTGTTTGTAGCTAACACTTACTAATGTTATATATTTGTGAAGGTCCGAGAATGAATGAGCCCCCGTTATTCATGAGTAGAAATAGGCTGCGTTTAAAAAGAAACATGTTGCAAATTATTCATCATTGTACAACATGAATACCACGTACAAAAAGAACTTGCACTTACTCTGCTCCACTTAGTAAAAAAGGACTGAATGCTTTTTTTGTCACTCTGTAAAAAGATGGCTCTGAATTCTTGTTGAACCTGTTAGCGCAGTCGATCTCACAACAGATTTTTTCTCGCTGTTAACTAATGCTGCCACTCAGTCTTTTTGCCACTCGGTGGGCGTTGCCGCGGCAAGTTCCGTCTACCGCGACGTCACGTGCACACCCTCTATAATACATATGCGAGCTTCAATAACATTACAACCATGAGAGGAAAATAGATTTTCACACGCGGAAAGGGGAGAGAAAAAAATCTCTATGCTCTGCTTTCTCAAATTTTTTTTTTTTTTTTTTTTTTCTTTTCTCAGCAGTGGGAGGGGCCCAACTGGTTTGACTGCAGCCTCAAATATCATTGGCTAGCTAATTTTTATTGAAATCAGTTCTGACTAGTGAAGTTAACTGTTCTTTCATGAGTCGCGACTTCATCCATGGACACTCTTCAAATGAGTAATTTTTTTTTCTATTTGTTAAGTTTTTTGCCACCATACAGAGGTTGCATGTAACACTGTTTGACACCGAATCCACACATTTTAAGCACAAGTGGTGGTGCTGTTTTTAAATAAAATGTGTGTGTGTGAGATTATAGACAGAATGTTTGTGTATATGTGTGTGTGTGTGTGTGTGTGTGTGTGTATGTTTGTGTATATGTGTGTGTGTGTGTGTATATATCTATACTGTGTGTGTGTGTGTGTGTGTGTATATATATATATATATATATATATATATATGTGTGTGTGTGTGTGTGTATGATGTATATTACCGTTGTTAGTAAGATTAATTAGCAACAGCTGTACTGCAATCATCCTGTAGTTGTCAACAGTCAATATTAAAAGGAAGAAGAATACAGTGCTAAGAGACTGATTTATAGAAGACTAACTCGCATTCTTTTCAATTTGTTCTAAACATATTAATGATATCTCAGCTTCCTTTATGCTTTTACAGACGTTTTGGCCAGAGTGATCCTCTATGGTCTAAACAATTGAGTAATTCAGTGAGTTGCCTAATAAGAAAGCAGGACTCACCTCAGATGTCCTCCTAAACTTCCTGTACTCCACAGACCATTCTGAATAGTTCAGTTATTAACTCATTTTAAACAGTACTGTTGGTGTGCCTATAAGCTATAGTGGTATTTTTGGTACATCATGTAACCTTGCATCAGTAGAAAAGCTTAAAACCATTATCAGGAGTAGGTTTAGTGTTGGAGTGAGATCTGTGTGATATTATTAGCAGAGTGTAGCATTTATTCAAGTGGAGCCTATGGAGGCGTTCTGTGGTCTTTGGCTGACAGAAATGATCTACTTTTCCATTCCAGTGCCCTGCACACACAGTAAATTAGCCATGTCCTATTTGGAGAGGCAGCTGTTTAAAGCTTCATTCTTATGTGAAATAATGAATAAATGAACGGACCGTTTGTATTGACATTAATCAGGGTGAACTAGAGTGGAGAGAATGATGACTCTTTCAAGAAAAAAAAAACCCATGTTTTGTTTTATTTTCACATAAAACATGGGTGAAACTTATATACATCTTCATTTTTATAAATTAGCTTTAACTGTGTGGCTTGAGTGATGTATGATTTTTTTTTTTTTCTTTTTTCTTATTTAAATAAATTTGAACAATTCACAATCTTACTGTTATTTGTTTAAAGATTACATATATATATATATCCCTTTTGCCCAAATTATATTTGTCTTTAATAATAGATCTTTTCCTTAGCCTTTGCTGTGATTGATTGATTTATTTATTTATTTTTAAACAAAATGGGTAATCAAATTCAAAAATAGCTTCTAAGGCATATGGCTCTCATTAGACTAGGCGAAGCTCAAGTCAAAGTCAAAGCTATAAGCTACATCTAAGGAGAAATGTTGTGGGATGTGTCTGACTCTTTGTAAAAGTTTGAAAGGGTCTTTTTGTGACAGTCATCCTTTTACTTTGGTTACTATTTTTAGTACAAAATCAAAAAGCTGGATCAGAACCATGCCTTTTGTAGCCTAGAAATACTCATGTGAGTGGGAGGCAAGGAGTGTTGAGTCCAGCTGGTTCCACAATCCCCTGTGTGGCCAATCCCACAATACAAAACTTGCACTGATTTATGCCTAAAATATGTGCTGCATTAAAACGGCACATTCAGGTTTTCATCTCATTGTTCTGCAATGCATTATGTAAAGATGACTGAAAGCTTGTTGCCTTGTAAAAGCCCTCCTTTGTTAATGAAACCTGGGGGATATTCATAGGAAGGAAGCATGTCCATCTGAAAGCATACAGGGGTCTAACAACATGGACATTTCCTTTGACAAAGCTTTCCTGATATGAGTCTGTGATCATGGTCATGATTCTACTGTCTGTGGTCCGATGGAGTCTCCTCCTCCCCTCACAATTAATGCACTTTTTTTGAATAACATATGATCTTAGTGGACTGATGTCAGATGCTCAAATGATATCAGAACACTTGGACTTTAGAGTGGAATATGTATCAGCAAGATGTGAAGCCAAAAATGTTTTTGACCATATTTGCTTATTTTAGTACTATGAAGTGATTGAGAGATGAATTACTATAATACTAGCAAAGAAAGTCAATGAGGAGCATGCATATTGTGCCTTTTACTTTTAGTGGTCTTGTTGCATTGTCCCCTGTTGCAGAAGCTCTTAAAAAAAAAAAAAGCCAGGCGTATGTATTTCAGATTTAAAATAAGAAACTGCTATGATAGCAGTGCACTAATGTGTCTATGCTGCTTTTACACATGGGTGTATGTGCAGTATTGAGCTCTGCCGTGTGTGTGTGTGTGTGTGTGTGCGCGCAGTGTGGCCGTGTTGACTGGTGCTAATCACAGCTGCGGTCTGCAGGAATGAGGAAGCAGAGCTAGAGGCCCAACTCTGCAGCGCCTGTGTCAGGATGGAGCTGAAGGTTTGGGTGGATGGAATCCAGCGAGTGGTCTGTGGAGTCACAGAGGCCACCACCTGTCAGGAAGTGGTCATTGCACTGGCTCAGGCTATAGGTAAGCAATATAGATTTAGGAAGATGTATGAAACATGTGTGTGAATAAATGCACACACAGTGGGGTCCAAAAGTCTGAGACCACTGGAAAAAATGCTAGTTTGCATTATTTTCTAATTTGAATGACAATTTTCATTAAAAGTTATATTACTGACAAAGTTGAATGAAAAGTAGAATATTTACATGAATTTCAGAGTTTCTTAGTATTTGGCAAGTCGCCTTTTTGCTTTAATGACCGTGTGCACTCGAGCTAACATGGACTCCACATATTTGTGCAAAACCTTATGATCCATTTTAGATCAAATCCATCAGTGTCGTCTGAATACATGCTTCAACAGAAGAGATTAGGCATGAGGAAAATCTGACCTTTTTATATAAAACAGTTAACATGGTCAATATCACAAATTTTGCTGACTTTTAAATAGGAACCTAGTAATAGTGCAGAATCTTGAATATGAAATATTCAAGATATTGAACATTTACTTTCTTTGTTGTTGATATTTCAAAATTCTAAAAGCTTCTGTTTAAGGTTAAGAAAGAGATTCAGATAGTTTAACCAGAAATGCAGCTTGATTGATTTAAACTTCATTGTCTAAGCCCTTTTCTAGTGACTCAAAAGTGTGTGTAATCTTTAGCCCCCCCCTCACTCACTTTAGCAAGAAATATACTAAGGCTGAAAACGTGCCTGGTGAGATGGAAACTCTGAGTCATGATCCTGCCAAAAGAGGAGAAGAAGAAGCAGGAACTCTTAAACCTTCCATCAGGGTTAATATTTGATTTGTTTCCATTATTACCATGAAGACGAAGACTTTGTGGTTACATTGCTTACTTATTTAACTCTTTGATAACTTTTCAATTTCAGCAACTGCTCATCTCTTCTCCATGATGAGCAACATTAATTTTAGGCTAATGTAAAATGAATTAAAAACAGGTCTAGAAATATTTCATGATATCTACTTAACTGGCAGGTCGCACTGGACGCTACACACTAATCGAGAAATGGAGAGATTCTGAGCGACACTTGGCTCCTCATGAGAGCCCCGTGGCTTCGTTAAACACTTGGGGTCAGTATGCTGGCGATGTCCAGTTCATTCTGCACCGCACTGGCCCTTCTCTCACAGAGCGCCCTCCATCCGAGGGGCCCCCTGTCTCCCGGGGCCCTGAGCGTGGCCTGCACCGCCAGAGCCTCCCTATTATGGCTAAGCTCCGAGCCCAGGGTGAGCGATCTCTTCGCCGTCGTGAACCACGCCGCAAATCCCTCACATTTACTGGGGCGCCACGTGGCCTTAGAGACATCCTTAATGGCACGAGAATTGGAGAAAGAGACTCCAAGCGCTGTGTTGTTCTGATGAACAGTGCCCCCCAAAGCTTGTCCAGATCCCCACGGCTACCTTCAAGTCGTGTGGAAGAGTTGACCCGCCTTGTGAGGCTGCAGAGGGAGTCTCTGACTGTTCTGGAGCGCCGAACAGAGGCATGTGATGCAGAGCTGCAGTCATGGAGCCAAAAGAGACCAAACAGCGAGGACTCCTGGGCAATCATGACTGAGGAGATGGTGCGGCTAGAGCAGCAACTATGTAGGAACCAGGTGGAGGTGGAGGAGGAGGAGTTTTGGGCCAGCGAGCTACAGATTGAGCTTGAGAGCGAGAGGCAGCTGGAAGAGCGGCTGCAGGAGGTGCACACTCGGCTTCGAGCCTGCGAGACTGAGCTGGAGCAGAGGCTGTCCCGTCTGCATGGCATGGAGGCAGGGCTGGAGGCCCAGCGGCAGCAGGAGCAGACAAGGGAGAATCAGCTGTGGAGTGAAGGAGAAGTGAAGGCCAGGCTGCAGACAGTGAAGGCTGAACTCAAAGCTCAGGCTCAGCACACAGCACAGCTGGAAAACAGCTGCAGGGCTGTGGAGAGGTCACTGAGTCAGTCTAGTAAGAGACTACAGGTAGGTTAGATTGATTAAGATGAGATTTTTATGTTGATGCATTAGACGATCACAAAGCCGTTCTCCTTTCTCAGTCTAGCTCCCTTTCAAATCGATATCCAGTTAGAGATCTGCATGGAAAAGACCGTGGTAGATGAACAAACTAGATTAGAAACAGTCATTCAGAAACTGTAATTGTATTGTTAAAAACTAATGAAATAATATTTTTCAAAGATGTAAGATATAAATACGTATACCTATACCGAATACACCATCACACTTAATTATGTCTTATTAAAACATTAGTGTGATAATACGTCCCTCCAGGATTTTGCGATTGCAGAAATGAATGCAAAATCAAGCAAACTCTGCAATATTCAGTGGAGCTTGCAGTTTTTCTGAATTACCGCAGATTTGGGCCAAAATGCGTTGTGACATCACAACACTCATTCAGTCAAATCCCTCGATTCACATTCGTCAAACATGAGTACAGCAAAAAAGTCTTATTTACCAACAAACATCACTGCAAAACACAGTGGAAAACTATTTCTTGCAACTGCAATTTTGCCAATTAAAGTAGTTTTCTGCAAAAAAAAAAAAAAAAACACAATCACAATTTTTTTTTAAGCTGCAGCAAAATCGAGCATTTTTGGCTGCAACAATAAATAAAAAAACCTGGCAAAATCCTGTACAGACTGTATAAAGTTTTATCTACCATTTTGTTAATTTTATTTCAGTGTGTGAACTTTATCATGAAACCAAATGTATTTCATTGTGCTTTGAGACATCAGAGAGGGCTACAAAGTCTGCTACTTAATTTAAATTGAGGGTTGTATGTTCAAAAATGGACAATACTTTACAGAACAATAATGTTTTCTGTATATTTTGACACCTGGTCAAAAGTCCAACTATTAAAGGTATCAGTATTTTGATTATTTTACATTTAAAGCACTGTCATTTAATGTAAACCCAGAAACTGTAGTTCAGCATATATCAGGCATTTACTGCCTCATGTAGCAGATGTACATGTTTTTCCCAGGATAGTCAGTATGAGCTTGAGCAGCTAACTAAAGAGCTGAGGCAGGTGAATCTTCAGCAGTTCATCCAGCAGACTGGCACTAAAGTGACTGTGCTGCCTGTGGAGCCGAGTGACGTGGAGGCCAGCGTCCCCCCTGTGCCTCAGGAATCAGGTACTTTGCTTACTACTGCATCCTTCCTGCCATCTCCTTCCATAAGCACTTTCAACACACTTTCCTGTGTACTTTTTTCAAAGAGACATTTTCAGATTAATGGCTTAAACAAACCATCTTTGAGTTATTTTAAACAAGTTTGCAATAGCAGTAGCAATTTGTTCAATTCTGTGGGCAGTAACGTGCTGTGCGTTCATGCATCACGCACACTATTTTGGCTCTGACAGTAAGACACTGAGGCTTTCAGATATCCCACTGAGAGCTACATGTGTTCCACCCACCTCTATTCAGTGCTGGTTACTGTGGCAACAGCTGCCTGGAGATGGCCTGAGTAACGTTACTCACCTTAGTAGCCAGCAGCAGCAAGTGGGGTGGACTAAGACTGTACCAAGGTGCTGAGGCATGCACACTGTAGCACTACTATAGTGTCATTTGTATGTAACACAATAGCAATTCATGTGAAGTTTGATTACAGCTTAACCCAAGTTGGAGGGGGGGGGTTACTCTGGAAAGACTTATAATTTTATATAAGAATTTATATGGGAATCTTACAGTAATCAACTAAGAATTTTGTTTAAATTTAGAAGAGTTGTCACTGCATACAGTTGAATCGTGCATACAGCTGTAAAGATTAATAAAATCACTGGATTTTACTTTAAGAAGCAGTGTATTTAGAGAGTTGCACTTGGCACCAATCTTGACTGATATTGATTGTACATGGACTATTAAAGAAACTTTTCTTGTTCCTTTTAGATTTCGCAGCACTGACTGGTTCGTTGAAGCGCCCAGGCCTGTCTCATGCAGTCGGAGTTAACCTGCGGGTGCTACACAGCCCCATCACCTCAGCTCTCAACCCTGAGGGCATCTACGTCTGAGGAACACTTGCAAACACCTTTACGCAGCCACTGAAAAACATGAGTTTTTCAACAGTCCATATGATTTCATAAAAGTATTAAGTGATTCATCAAGACTGTATAGAAAGGCAGTCACAGGAAGTGAATTGTTGGTTAAGGCCGGTAGTTAATGTTTGTCTTTGCGATGTTGGACAGCTGATGGAGCAACACAGTAAGAAGCGTGAAAGAGAAATGAAGGTATACATTATCAGAGGTGGGTAGAGTAGTCAAAGATTTTACTCGAGTACAAGTAAAACTACTTCTAAAAATAATTTCTCAAGTAACAGTAATAATGTTAATAATTACTTGAGTAAGAGTAATAAAGAGCATTCCGGATATATTCAGACCACTTCAGCATACCGTGAGACTCGCGACCTCCTTATACATGATACAAACTAATTATTAATACTATGTAAGTGTATTCATTAATATTTAACAGTAACAGAGGAACACCACCAAATGTACCACAGTAAAAGTACATTTCTGTGACTGAAAATGAACTTGTAAGAGTATAAGTATGGCTAGTTAAACCTACTCTTTTTTTTTTTTTTTTTTTTTTTTTTTATTATTTTTTTTTTATATAAAGATAAAGTACTTTTAAGTTACTCAAGTAAATGCAGCACGTTACTACCCACCTCTGTACATTATTTTGGTAATGGTAAACTGGAAACATACCTCAAAACAAGACCCATCTGTTAGCTGTAATATCTGCTATGAACTCTTATAAAAGAATGTTTATTTCCTGTATAGTGACTGGGGCAACTGACCTGTATGAGGAAGGACATATTAGGGATGAGTTACTTCAGAAATGTGAATATATTTTTTTGCAAAGCTGTTTAATTGTTAATTCATCCAAAAAGTGAGTTGTTCACATAAGCATCATGACACCTGCACCTTTCGGTCTTTACTGTGGCATCATATTTTATGCTGGAGTTTATATTTTGCCACAGGTGGTATTATATTTCTTTGTGTACTCCACATTTAGATTTTTTAGCGATGTTGAGCCAAAGATGCCTGCTAATATGTATATTTTTGGTAGCCATAATCGAACTGCTTGGATGCAGTTTTATAGCAATACATCTCTGGCTATATAATTAGCTCATTTTCATCATGTTTACCTTTTAGGTTTTACTAATATATAGCTTATGCAAGACAATTTGCCATGGACATGTGTAAAACTGAGCTTTGCATTAGTATTAAATACACTTTGCAGTATTACAGTATATTATGCTTGACAAATCATAGATTGGGCTCTGTCAATTAACCAGTGTATAACTGTTATAATTGTAATCAGTGCCTTAAATCTTTATTGAAGCATTAACACGATCAAATCCAGATCAAAATGGGAGCGCCCAAGTCTGTTTATATGAGAAACAGATGGTGATGGTGAACTAACGTGCATCTTTTATTTTATATAAAAACACATCGGCTGTGTTTGAAGTCCCTCGTTTTATTTAATTTTATTTGTTCATACTGCTACACAAAACACTAAGTGGGGGATAAGTGTGTGAATCATAGCACCACCCAGTTTCAGAAACTTCAGGCATAATATTTTATGTACTATTATTTAAAGTAATTAATGCTCAGTGCTCTCTGGTGCCATTTTAATAAAAGGCCTTGTATATAGACTATAAATCAAACATGTTCTGTAAATGTTGAAGTATAAACTAGATGGAAATTCAAACTGGGCAATAGTTTTATCCACTACAAGCTGGTGCATGAAATAGGTGAGGATTCCAAACACAGCCACGGTTGCTTCGTGTTCATTGCTGCATTTTATGCATTTTATGTGCTTGTGAAGAGTGTCAATTTTTAGTTTCTTTAAATATTTTTTCTACTTTGAAACTGTATTTTGAAAATGTGGTAACGCCATTGATATGTAAATGATACATATTGCTTATAAAACTGTTTTATTGCACTGCATTTCAACATTAAAATCAAATTAACACGTGTTTAATCTTTTGACTCTGAATATTTATTCTGTATCCTCTTGTCTTGACGACAGAGTTGGCACCTATTTCACATCAAATGTTAAAATAAATAATTACATAAAAGGCTAATCCTACACACAAGTGTCTAACTACTCATTTTCATGAGACAAGACACTCTCAGCAGTTCATCATCCCACAGTATGTGGGATTGCAGTGAGTGCATGTGGCCCTGAGGAGCTCTTGCCAAGCAGCAAGCCTCCTTTCTTGGAGTGTTTCAGGGCCAACTATGGAGGTGTATATACCATCATGAAGCTGGAACAGAAAGGGCTACCTTAACATCAGAATTTTCTCATCTCCCAAAACTGCACTGCAAATTCCCTAATAAAGCCCTGCAGACACAGTGGGGAGTTTATATGGCGGACTAGTGAACATTAACTAAATTAAGAAAGGTTATAATGCAGATAGTAGAATCTATCCTAGATCTGCAGAACCTGACAATGCTGAGCTGCACTGTAAACACATTACAAACGTCATCTCTGTCAACAGGGAAAATGTATACCATATCTTTTGTTTTAAGTTTCATTATTAAATCTGCAGAGGTGCAAAAGTTACCATTAAGAAGGAATCATTTTTAAAATTGGATGGGAAATATATACTGTAATTCTCTGGCTGAAAATACACAGGTCCATCTTATCATGATACTTTGCACTGTGGTCTGTATTATGTGTGTTTTTCACAATACTTTCCAAAGATCATCACCTTAAACAGCTTAAAATTCTTAAATTCTTTTTTTATCCTTAAACCAAACCAAGAGAGTATCAAGATCCTTCAGTATATTACCTTGGTATAGGTAAAGGCTGTGCTCTTTGAGAGCAAAAAAATATCATGATAGGACACAGTAAGCAGCAGCACAGAAGCATGCAATGAAACAGTACTACCAAAATAAATCCCTCTTTGACACAACCTACTATTACTGAAACATTGGTGGGCCCTAAATAACTAAGTGAATGCAGTTCAGTAATGGTTGTTGTGTTGTCCACAGGTGCATCTCAAAAAATCTGAAAATTGAGAATAAAACTTTTTTTTTTCCTGAAATTTCATTTTTAAAAAACTTTCATATATCCATTACACATAAAGTGAAATAGTTCAAGCCTTTTATTGTTTTAATCTTGATGATTAATGCTTACAGCTCATGGAAATCAAAAATCCAGTATCTTATTAGAATAAAGAATTTATAATACAGAAATGTCGACCTTCTGAAAAGTATGTTAATTTATGCACTCAATTCTCGGTCAGGGCTTTAATCCTTTTTCACAAATTACTTGATTTTTATATTTTTTTATTGATTCTCATACACTTTTCAAAGTACAACAAAATATATCAATACCGAATCAAAATTTTTACCCTAGTAACAGCCCCTCCCACCCCACCCAGGAATGTTTACATATGATTCATTTACTTGATTCATGAACATGTAATTCAATTACATATGATTTGTTTTTCATAAATCCATACAGAATCAAAGAAAGAGAAGAACATTAGATCTTTAAGCCAGACTGATATAGAGGGGGGTTGTGGAGCGGTCCTAGACAACAATATTCTGCGCCTAGCGAGCAACGATGCAAAGGCCACAACACTAGCTGGTCTAAGGTTCAGAGTCTGACACTGAGATGAAACATCAAAGATAGCAATTAGAGGACAGACCTCCAAATTGATTCCAAGAATGTCGGACATAGTCCTAAAAAAGGAGTTCCAAAAGTTCTGTAGTTTGGGACAGAGTGCAAACATATGACTCAGGTTACACGGAGAGAGTTTACATTTCTCACACATGTCAGGAACATTGGGATATATTTTAGTTTACTCCTAGAGAGGTGAGCTCTATGGACCACTTTAAATTGTATGACACTAAGTCTAGCGCATGACGTGGTGGTCCGTATATTATCTAACACTCTGCCCCAGTAATCCTCCTCAAGATCTAGACCCAATTCCTCCTCCCAGGCACTAATGGTTTTAACATTGTAAGAATCGTCTTGAGAACAAATCGTTGCATATATCTGTGAAATAATGCCCCTTTTACGAGGATTCAGCTTGAACACCTCTTCCCATGCAGACTTTATAGGTAAGGAGGGAAACCCTGTGAATAGGGAGGAGACACGGTGCCTAATTTGAAAGAAACGGAAAAGGTGAGCCGGAGGCAGGCTATATGACGAGGATAATTCAGAAAAATTCACAAACACATAGTTGATGAAATGATCCTCAAAGTGTTTCAGACCCTTCTGTTCCCAAAGAGAGAATGTGGAGTCCATAAAGGAGGGGGGAAAGAGGTGGTTATTTCATATAGGTGCCCCGGTTGAGACCGAATTTCCGAAAGTCATTTAATACACGTTTTATCTCTGGAATAGATGCAATTGGATCCGTAACATAAAGTAGTAAATCGTCAGCATACAGCGCTAGTTTATGTTCAATTCCATTGCGGACTATACCCTGAAATACAGGAAGAGTCCTGAGCATGATCGAGAGAGGTTCAATCGCTGTAGCAAAGAGTAAGGGAGACAGAGGACATCCCTGGCGCGTACCCCGTGACAAAGTAAAATAGTCAGACTTGGCATCGTTGGTACATACAACAAACGCACCCACGATATCAGTCCATCCCCAAAGCCGAACCTCTTGAGTACTATGAAAAGATATTCCCACTCGATCCTATCAAACGCCTTTTCTGCGTCCAAAGAGATGACCATTTCAGATGAGTCGCTGTTCTGTTTTGAATACAAAATATTGAATAGAGTACGAATATTAGAAGAGGAATGCCGTCCTTTTACAAATCCGGTTTGCTCCTCTGAAATAATGCTAGGGAGAATCCCCTCCAAACGAGAGGCCAGGAGTTTAGCTAAAATCTTGACATCAACATTGAGGAGGCTAATGGGTCTGTATGAATTACACAATGTCGGGTCCTTCCCATCTTTGAGCAACAAAGTTATGGTTGCTTGTCGTAATGTTTGTGGCAACGTCCCTATTTCTAGGGACTCCTTGAATACAGCCAGGAGTAATGGGGCCAATGAGACATGGAATTTCTTATAAAATTTGGAAGGAAACCCGTTCGGACCAGGTGATTTTCTAGATTGTAATGAATTGATTGAACAAACAATCTCATCCAAAGTAATAGGACTGTCAAATTCAGATGTCAATAAAGGGTCAACTCTGGGAAAATTAATATTTCTAAGAAAATGGTCCATGTTATGAGTTATCAGGAGCTTCAGCTGTGTATAAGGAGGAGTAATAACTTTTGAAAGTTGAATTAATTTCTGCAGGACCCTAGGTTAATACACCACTGGCTTGCATAATCTGAGGAATAGAGCGTGAAGCTGCTTGGTTACGTATTTGGTTAGCCAACAACCGACCAACCTTATCCCCATATTCATAATAATTTCTATGTGTATGTAACAGCCTCACCTGTCGATAACAAATCAAACTCCGCCTCAAACTTGAGCCTTTGTTTATGCAGCTCAGGGGTCAGGTTGAGTGCATATTGGTCGTCAATTGCCCGAATATTATCAGATAACTCTTTTTTCTTATTCCTACATTTCTTATTGGCATGAACAGAAAAAGAGATTATCCCCTTAAGAAGGCCTTCAGAGTTTTCCAAAGTAGAGAGTAAGAGATTGAATCAGTTTGGTTAGTGAGAAGAAAATCATTTATCAAAGTAGAGATGTACTTGCAGAATGCTGAATCAGATAAAAGTAGAGAATTAAGCTTCCATGGTGGACGAAAAGCCCTGCAGACACAGTGGGGAGTTTATATGGCGGACTAGTGAACATTAACTAAATTAAGAAAGGTTATAGTGCAGATAGTAAAATCTATCCTAGATCTGCAGAACCTGACAATGCTGAGCTGCACTGTAAACACATTACAAACGTCATCTCTGTCAACAGGGAAAATGTATACCATATCTTTTGTTTGGAGTTTCATTATTAAATCTGCAGAGGTGCAAAAGTTACCATTAAGAAGGAATAATTTTTAAAATTAGATGGGAAATATATACTGTAATTCTCTGGCTGAAAATACACAAGGTACTAAATAAAAATTGAGAATAAAACTTTTTTTTTCCCCTGAAATTTCATTTTTAAAAAACTTTCATATATCCATTACACATAAAGTGAAATATTTCAAGCCTTTTATTGTTTTAATCTTGATGATTAATGCTTACAGATCATGGAAATAAAAAATCCAGCATTTCAAAATATTAGAATAAAGAATTTATTATACAAAAATTTCAACCTTCTGAAAAGTATGTTAATTTATTCACTTAATACTCGGTCAGGACTTTAATCCTTTTGCACAAATTACTGCATCAATGCGGCGTAGCATGGAAACAATCATCCTGTGGCACTGCTGAAGTGTTCTGGAAACACAGGTTGCTTTGATATCGACGTTCAGCTCATCTTCATTGTTGGGTCTGGTGTCTCTTATAGATATTCTATGGGCTTCAGGTCAGGCGAGTCGGCTTTCCAATCAAGCACAGTAATACCATGCTCAACAAACCAGTTACTAGAAGTTTTGGCACTGTGGGCAGGTGCCGAGTCCTGCTGGAAAATGAAATCAGCATCTCTATAAAGCTGGTCAGCAGATAGAAGCATGAAGTGCTCTAAAATCTCCTGGTAGATGCTGCATTGACTCTCGACTTGAGAAAACAACAATGGACCCACACCAGCTGATGATATAGCACCTCAAATCATCACTGATTGTGGAAACTTCACACTGGACTTCAAGTATCTTGGACTCTTCCTCCAGACTCTGGGAACTTGATTTCCAAATGAAATGCAAAATTTACTTACTAGCAAGTGTCCCAAGCCTGTGCATTATCTATGCTTTGCTGCTGGGACAAGCGGTGACAGGCGACACAATTATTACTATCAGACAGGGCGATGGGGAGACAGATGACAGGTTCCCACCGCCAAAAAAGGTGGAGCCGAGGGGTAAGGAGGAGACAGGATGAAGACAGGAAGACAGAAGGACGGCAGAGACAGGTGAGACAATGAGACAGGGGTAGACAATGAGAATGGAGACATTAAAATGAATGCTAATTTTATAAGGTCACAGAGAATTGATTGTTTGAGTGACAGTGAACAATTATTTGTTATTACATATGATCAAACCCAAAGTCCAGGTCCACTGAGGAGTGTTATGGGCAGAAACACATGAAGTAGAAGGACCAGACTCAGTGTAAATGTTATGCTTATGGTTGTTATGAAATTGTATGACATCAGGGATGTGTACTCTGTTATGAGCACCCCAATGAATACAAACATAAATAAACAACTGCACGTTTCACATAGACAACCGCTGTGGAAAATCTGAAAAATCTGATTAATACAACACTGAATTCAGTATAATGGTTCCCCACTATTCTTTCCTATATGATTCTGTTTTCCATACTGAAATTCCACACTTCCCACATATTTGCACTAATGTAAGTATAATATCTTTCAACTCAATGTGTTGTGCACTATCGTTTCAATAGGAAAACATTTGGGATCCAGCCTGTAAAGTACACTAGCCTGGTGGAAATTTCCACGTGCTGAACGGTGGCGCATAGAGACACCTGGCGGCCGGGAGTGGAGCTGCAGGCTGGGATATTTCACACACCTTGGCAAGGACGGAAATAGTTTTGATTCTGTGTGCATTTTTTTTTTTTTAATTACATCACATGCATGCCTTGATTGGAATTTTGATTTCTATGGGGAATCATTTCCATAGCAAAATATGTGTGTTGTGGAGAAAAGTGCTAATGTAATAATGATATGTTCAAACACTACTCTCAACAGCCATTGAAGCCACACAAACTTTAAATGACTTCCTTATTTGTACATACAATCACAGAAGTCTTATGCGTGAAGCCAGCTGAAATATAATCTATAATGTCGAGCCTGGAGAATGATTCATTCAAAGTATAGTAAACAGTCTTGTTGCGAGATTTCAAAGGCAAAGGTCGCGTTCACTTTCCGGATTACATAAATCAGGCAGAGAGATCTGAGATAAAGAGCCTCTGGAGTCCACTGGAGCTGAACCCGCAGCCATGGGCATGTTCACTGTGCTTCTCTGGAGTTACTTAGGAGCGAATATTATCATCCCAGCGACAGCCATCGACGGTAACAACGCTTTATTTTCAGTTATGTAGTGATTTATTCGGGGCTAAAGGGAAAAAAACCCTGTAATGGGCAACACGTGATTGATTTATAAAATACATTTTACTTAATAGTGTTTTCTTAACAATAAATTTGTAATGCAAACTTTGTAACGTGTTCCACTCAGTTCCTACTCATTTCAGATGGAGACTACTTCTCAGTTTCTGTGCTTCTGTGCATTGGCATGTCATGCATGCTGGACAGGATTTGTAGAAATAGACACCCACTGAATAATATGTTTTAATCTTTTTAACAGGCCCAGTTGTGAAGACTAAATATGGCGCAGTAAGAGGTGAGTACTTGAGAGCTAAAGGGAAGGACATACTCATCCACAGCTACCTGGGTGTGCCGTTTGCCAAGCCACCTGTTGGACCTTTGAGACTCTCTGCCCCACAACCTACAGAACAATGGCAAGGAGTGAGAGACGCCACAAAACAGCCGAACATGTAAGACCATACAGTAACAATTACTGTTCACATGTATATACAGTGGTGTGAAAAAGTGTTTGCCCCCTTCCTCATTTCCTGTTCCTTTGCATGTTTGTCACACTTAAGTGTTTCGGAACATCAAACCAATTTAAACAATAGTCAAGGACGAACACAAGTAAACACAAAATGCAATTTGTAAATGAAGGTGTTTATTATTAAAGGTGAAAAAAAATCCAAACCATCATGGCCCTGTGTGAAAAAGTGATTGCCCCCCTTACTATAACTGTGGTTGTCCACACCTGAGTTCAATTTCTCTAGCCACACCCAGGCCTGATTATTGCCACACCTGTTCACAATCAAGGCATCACTTAAATAGGAGCTGCTTGACACAGTAAGGTCCACCAAAAGATCCTTAAAAGCTACACATC